>JAVTVY010010197.1:0-48174 GCA_036873755.1 Hanleya hanleyi
TCATTTCCTTCGGTGGCTTCTGTAGTCCGATGTACCTCGTAGTGTAACTTCTCATGTTACAACGGTTGTCACATTCGACTTCCGGTACATCGGGTGTTTACTGTCGTTTTCCATCTTTCGAGACGTGAAGTAAAGGTTGCACATCTACATCTGCTGTTATATACGGCGCATGTTTCAACTTACGTGGCTTCAGCTTCCGATTACACAGACATACGACGTATCACTGAGCTATTTATTCTACAATAAAAGAATAAATACCTGTTCCATTGGGCTGTTTATTCGACGATAAGAATTACATGCCTATACTCAGCTATACACAGCCCTTGTATTCCCCCGTATCTGTTCATTACGGAAGAAAGACGGGGGACGCAAAAGGGGCCTCATCGTATCCTATTGTTTCGGTTGCTCGGCCACATCCGGTAACGTTGAATGTTTTCAACCATCAGGTCTTACATCACATTCGACTTCCGGTTATGCAGATCTTCACTTCCATCTCTAATCTGTGAGGCATACGGTATCGTATTTAGACCTATGCCTATCTTCATACACAGGTAGTGAATGTTGCTCATCTGCATCTTCGGCCTAAGTACCCAGTTAGACCGACTATCTCTCAACGACTTCTGTCACTTCCGGACCGGAAGTACAGATTGTGTCACCATGTGGCTGCTTCCTATAACAACTCACTGGTGACGTATACACAGTTATTGAGAGTTTCCTGTCTTCATCGTATGTTGTGAAGACAACTGATCATCATTTACGGCGTTTTACGTATTGGTTTCGACCGTGCAAACGCCTACTTTGGTGACAACGGAACTGTTGTTCTTTTATGGATTCGGATATTTGACCACTCCATTGCTTCAACAGTTTCCGTTTTGGCGAATTTTCACCGCTGTGTCTCGCTCTACAGTTTTGAGAAAGCAGGTGATTTATTCCCATATCTAGCTGCCAGAAGTTCTGCCTATCTTCATAGCGCATTCCTTCTTTTAAGGGGCTACGGCGTTCTACGTATTGGTTTCGACCGTACAAACGTCGGCAATCTCTCATTGGCGTCTGTGACTTCGGAGAGGAAGTACAGATTATGTCACCATTTTGCTGTTTCTTATAACAACTTACTGTTGACGATTACGCAACTATTGAGAGTATCCTGTTTTCACATTTAACTTACAATCGTAAGTTGTGAAGACAAGTTCATCAACTACGGCGTTCTACGTATTGGTTTCGATCATACAAATGCCTGCTTTGATGTCAACAAGAAACGGTTGTTGTTTTATGGATTCGGATACTTGGCCACTCCATTGCTTCAATCGTTTCCGATTTGGCGAATTTTCACCGCTGTATCTCGCTCTTCAGTTTCGAGAATGCAGGTGATTTATTCCCATATCTAGCTGCCTGAAGTTCTGCCTATCTTCATAGTGCATTCCTTCCTGTCTACGACATCTGTCAACTAGCAACGTTGGTATCTGGTCGTATGACTTTGCAGCTGGGCAGTATGACGTCAATTCCGGTTTTCACTCCGGTTTGTAACTCATTCTGCAGGGTCACAGCATCACCCGGGCCCTCTAGTCAGCTTTACAATGGTCTTTGGGTCTTAACGAGGGTTTGCGCATGCGCATTCCTTTACCGTCCATCAGTTTCCGGTTCCTCGTTGATCCATATGACTTATGTAGACCCTGGCGATTGGGTGTTGCTGTTGCGTCATGAATGGAGCATTATCTCCAGGTATGACTTATTGTCAGAATTTGGATCAAATTCGTTTGAACCATACATTTTGGGTCTGTTTCGTTCAACTATTTGTACGTCACATCTATTCCCAAAAAATTCTGACAATGCTTGCTGAGTTTGATCATCTTAACGAAACAAGGAGTGATCGTACTTTCCTAGAATACGTGATCTTCTGCAGTTTCTGCCCTATGGGATCCTGGTCGATCCTCTGGGTATTCCACTTCGACTGTGTCTTTAGAGGTATAGTGAACGTATTCACTAAAGAAATCCTCCTATGGAGACCTGTTTCGACTCGTCTTCTTCGGCACACAGCTCATCATGGGATTGTGATTACGCTGGTCAGTTACGCCAGAACATGTTATCTGGCTAAACTTGACACGGATTGGTTTCATTGGAACCGTTTCTGTTAAAATCCCATTCCCTCATCTTCTCTACTTCCGGTGGAGAATGTGGAATTGATGACAGACTTCTCGGCGATGATGACGTAGTCGCTTGCCGCGACCTAGGGACTTCATCTCCGATGTCACGTAACCGGAAGAACCTACGATTTACCTAGTCTTCTTGAGGTTACATCCCTATTGCGGCTAAACTACTTCTGGCAGGCGAGTGTCCAGGGTGGTGTATGAGACTGCGTCGCCTCGTCATCGTTTCCTCAGTTTGCAACGGAATAGTTCCAGCAACATGATCGGTTTGGTAGGCAAGCTTCAATGGATACTCTTTCAGTTTCCATGATACTTGTCTCATACCGAGCTACCCCGGACTTATTCAGTTCTGTATTACCTGTAGTGTAAGCACAGAATCTATATTTCTCTTCTGTCTTTCCTCTTCTAAAGTGGATGACAATATGGAAGAGCCTTCATTCCGGCGGTAATGTGCTGTTCTTTTCTTTCGACACTGAGGTATCATTGCTGTGGCGTTGAAGTGTTCGTCCCAGTACGCACCTAAATCCTTTTTGGAGGTCAAATCTCACCTGTACTGCTCCAGTTTGCACGGAGAACATTTGACCGGTGTTTCTTCCTCCGTCTCAGCCATTCTTCTAAGACGACGTCGAGGAGGGCTGGAGAACATATTTGGTTCGAGAATTGACAGTCGTCTCGTTACAGCGGAAGTCAACAAATTCTCAATAACCAACGCTTGTGTTGTGTCAGACATCATAGCTTTTGACCTTCATAAACAAGCACAGGGAACAGTGATGTTTCCCCAGTGACTACTGCTTCTAGGGATCGTCGCTACGAGTTTGTCACGTTTCCGGTATGTCGAACTCTCTATCAGGTTCTTACGACCGGGTGACAGCTACTCGTAGACCGCCAGGTCGTATGCTTCAGTTATGAGAAATTTCAGCGACTTTATGATTCCGGTTTATATTTCTCATACTACGATCCCAGCAGTCATGGCAGCGTCTTGCGTACGTTTATGGCGTATCCTTGCTGGAGGACACATTCTTCGGCCGCTGCTACTCTGATGACAACTATTTCGGCGACCGGTTTCCGGTCAGTGGCATCAGTACATGTTATCTGACCCAGTTCCGGTTTTCCCCATCAGCCAGCTTTTCTTCTTGAAAATGATTTGGTTTGTCTTCAGAGCATCTTCACGTAATACGTCTTCCAGAACAAGAAGCCCTTCCATCTCGGGTGTTTTCATCGAGGACGCCATATAGTAGCTCCTCTCTTCACCTTACATCCGATTTAAACGTATCGGTTAGGAACGGAGATCTTGTTCAGCGAGCGACGTATGTGTAATGATATGCGATATCTCGGGTTGTTCAGGTGTCAACGCCTCGTTCCACGTAAATCTTTTTCCCACTTCCTGGAGAAGGATGGATGGATGGATGGAGTCGTTTGTTCACTCCGTCGCTTTCCGATGGATACTGAGATTCACTCCAGACGTTGCAGTTCCGGAGCTGGTTTTGGCGCTGTATCGTTTTCAAGAGTGTCTTTCAGCCTACATGTACGACATCAAATAATAACCTACTGTTATCATAGATGACGATGTTTTTAATCTGGTAGCTTGTTACGGCGAGCGTCCGGCAGATACTTCATGTGGGAAACTATTATCTACGTCTTGGTGCAGCTGATGGGCACTAAAACCTTAGTCATATTTTTCCTCCCAGACTTCGCTAATTTATGCATTGTCGTGTGTTACATGAAGTATGAACCGGATTTCGTCATCCCAGCATATCTACGGGTTCTACACTTCCGGGATTTGTCATCAGTATCAGTCGCTTTATGACTTAATTTCCGGAGACCGTCAACCCGCCTCTGTCCAAGTTAAATTAGATGGCAGAGTTATGGGCCCTCATAGCGCTCTTGTGTTATAACACGTGCGTTTGTTCGGGACCTTCGTCAACGGCATATTTACGCCCTCGTATAAAGCAGGAAATATGAAATATCTTTTTCCTAGCTTTTCAAAACTTCTCGTTTGGCGTACACGGACGTACCTGCGGAGGTAACACTCTCCTAGGTTTGGATTCATCAGATCAGGACTGTACGGACATCCTGATTTCTATGATCTGACATTTCCGTGGACGACATTTGACATCTTGAGGGCTGTAATCTGGAGGTTTGCGATACGTCTGTCTGTCATCACCTCCGGAATTGGATGCTGTTGAGACGGGATTTCTACACTCTGGGTCCGCAGGTGGCGCCCAGGCCGTTGATACCCGTCGACATGTATGCACTAGACCTAGTGAGTCTACCAATTTTGAAAATTGGTAAGTGTTTGCTCTCCCCAATTTTCAAAAAGGGGGGGGGGGGAAGACGTTTCGGTCTAGTGCCCTGTCAGCCTATTCACAGTGCCCTCTTATCGGGGCCGGGTGATAGATCGATAGCCATAATATACTCATCTTACATGTGTTTATGGCACTCGATTACCTGGCTGACTCCTGTTTTCCCCTTCGCCTATGCTTGAGATTCCTTTCTGTTTTCGACCACTATTCCCTCCGTCCTGCTATGATATTCTAGCAATAAGGTATGTGAAGGTAAGTTTTACAGCGCAAGAAATATGAAAAATTTGAAAATCAATTTTCCTATTTCTAAGCTTAAACTTACCTTCACATACTGTGATGGCCCTCCCAGCCTCCCCGCTAATGGGTTATTCACACTGCGATTGAATAGGAAAGAAGGAAGTGACGTGGTCGGACAGATTGGATTCTGGGTACTCGCGCATGGGCACTGGGGAGCTCAGGGGATTATTTTGTTTCTGTGGTAATGTGTTACAATAGGCAATCGCGTAGGAACACGATAGCAATAAGGTATGTGAAGGTAAGTTTAAGCTTAGAAATAGGAAAATTGATTTTCAAATTTTTCATTTTGTGGTTTCTTTGGCTCTGCTCGCTTTCTGCGCGTGACATGTCTTTGTTCCATTTTCATCTTTTCTAAAGGATATTAACCCAGTAGAAATGTTAATTGACGTTATTCAAATGCGACATGCCCGGTTATTTGTGAGTTCTTGGGATTGATGGCATTCTTCAGTGCAAATATAGTCTTCTTGGCCGTACAGGCCAGGTTAACAGGACGCCAAGGTAATTATAACTCTTCACACACTCAATTGGACTTTGGTTAATATGGAAGTTATGATTAAGCAGTCCTGTTGCTACCAAAAGTGACAATTTTAGTCTTTTTTACCTTGACCGATAAACCCCAGTCAAAGTGGAACGCACTGACTTTATCCATTTTTGACTGTAGGTCATATTTATCTAACAACAGTAACACGATATTGTCTGCATATGCAAGGCAATTCACTGGCTCACTTTGGGAATTGATTACTGCCAATATCTAAATCTAAATTAACAAGTAGATCATTTATATATATATTAAATAGGATAGGGTTTAGAACATTGCGATATATGAGTTAGCGACTAAATTTCTATAGATTCTATTGACGCAGACTCTTGATGATGGTGTAGCATGTTATATATTATACACTACTTTTAATATCTTAATAAGCCCCAAACATAGTTATGGACGCATATAAAATATGTAAATATGTGTGCAAACGTTATTTTTCATCATATATCCTAGCTGTATCGAGTCTGTACCACCCTAGTAGTCCGGGAGCAGGTCGAAAAACCTGGAAATACAGTCCACCTAATGTTTTTTGATGGTTTCTATATCTTTTCGATGCGCTGATCACGAAACCGGATGATGCCACCTTGGCATCCTTGGGGAAATCGAAATATCCAAGATGGCCGCCATGAGGCATTTCCTGGTTATTATGTCATGCTGAATTGTCGCATGGATGAGCTCGATCATTGATTGTGATATATTTGACTATAAATTCAATCAGTACATACTTCACACAACAATTTGGCGAAAACAAACAAGAATAACAGGAAAAATTATTCAAGATGGCTGCCGTTGACCCTTTAAAATATGCTCGTCTCTTTGAAATATAAAGCGTTGAATTTATTGGTTACATCAGTAACCCATGGCTTTCAAAATGCTGATATATATATGGTACACCAGGGTGCGGGTGCACCACAGGTATGTGCACATGCGTACGATGACGTCACTTTCGAGCTCCGAGCTCAGACTCCAGAGCTCCGAGCTCCAAGAGCTCGACCTCAGACTCCAAGAGCTGCGAGCTCCGAGAGCTCCAAGAGCTCCGAGCTCGGAGCTCCGAGATTGAGGCGTGCCCAACGCCCGTCTTAGCGCAAGAGCTCCGAGCTCCAACAGCTTCGAAAACTCCAAGCTCTCACCTCCTTCATGCGTACATCCAAATGCGCCCTAACATCAGGAAAACAGCCATGGCCATCAATGAACGGTATAGCCCGCTGCCGCTTGAAATGAAAGGTGACCCCACACACAGGTCCATCATGAAGACCAAGCTCTTGGGTGACCTTAACGCTCTAGCATAAAGCGTCACTTAGAAGAGGATATGGGGTTACCGCCCACCAAGGCCCTGGAAAATAAGCAGAATGCGCAAACAACTGTTTCAGAACATGCTGCCTCAACGGTATCCTGGACTGCTCGACGACGCTTAAGCCAAGAGCGACCTTGACCGAGGATTGAACTTTCTCAAACGACAGCTTCAGATTGGACAAGAGCTTAAGAGAATTGTAAACATACCCAACGCGGCTATGATGTGCTGGAGGGGATAATAAAATGATTGACCTGTCATCCTTGTTGTTGTTGTTCTCTCATCTGTCTACACCATGGCGTCAATGCGTTATGCTAGAGCGTTAAGTTCACCCAATAGCCCTTTTCCCACAAGTCCCAACCTGCGCATATGTGACATCGTCTATAAAGCACGTCTCTCTGGACCCCACATACCCATTTCTACTGTTGCAGAGCCATGACGGAGAGCCATTCCTATGCGACTCGCATTTTGCAGCATGCGATCGGGATTAATTCACTCACGGGTTACCGAGCAGTGGTTCGGTCCATGTTTGGAGATGGCAACGACAACGAGGGGCGATACCAGGTCCTGGAAGAGTTCACAGAAGCGGTCCTCGACAGGGTCGACTAGATGGAGAGGTGTGCTATTACCCTCCACTACTGGACTATGACAGCCATTCTTGATGCCCGGGCTATGGACCCCGAGCCCTCACACTGGAACCAGCGACGGCTCGTTGGCCTCACAATGGTCAACGATGGTTATATGGAATATGAAATAGGTCTTTGGATTATGGACGCGGATATTCTCTAATGGACGACGGCTGAATTATGGATGACGGGCCAGACGCTTGTAATTTGCCCTATTGACCCTGATGCTGTGGCAATGACAGTTCTGTCTTACAGCGAACGAAAAGTATGGCTCTTTTCAGAGCCTCCATGTCTTTCAAAAGAGAGACGGGTAACTAAGCTCAATGTTCACACACAGTACACACGCACGCACACCCACACACATAGACACACACACCCGCACTCACAATGGACGCTCCGCCATGACTTCCAACAAAAACCATACCATTCGTCATTCCGGACTGATGAGGAACACGTGTTAATCCCTATATATGCAGACACTACCACCACCACCTGGCGTTGGGCACGCGCCACTGGCCATTTGGACCACGGATGGTCCTTCTCCACCCCAAACACCTACCTTCACACCCCCCGGAATGGCCGCTTTCGCTACCACTCTCACTGATGACGTCACCAATGACGTCACAGATGACGTAAACATCCCCCGAGTCGTGGTCTACACCACGGTAGCTTCAAGCTGACAGCCTACACGGCCTATTAGGACCACGAATGGTCCCACAATCACTCAACAGACTCACCATGAACCCAAAAATCCCTGCTTTCTATACTACGGCCAGACTGCGCATGCGCAGAATGTTGAGACCGGACGACACAGTAACCCAGTCGGATGGTTCCCCAGAAGATTACAACACATATGAGGGAAGTGGGAAGAGGTGCCGACATACTGACAGTCACATGGCTTCACAGTATAGTCTTCTAGCTAACCTATTCTAAAGCACATACCAAGAATCTAACGATTCGTGATATGTGTTGTATCTCAGGTACGTTTTAATTGTATCTGTTCATGTGGCAACTTGGATGACATGACCACACGGCCCCTAGCACCGGCATAAGCGGTATTAGATACAAATCTAGAGACCTATGATGGAAATACTCTGACTCGTATATTGGCAATTGGTGAGCTGTGGCGCTGTCACATCTCGTACACTGGGTATTGGTGAGCTGTATCGTCGTCAGCGAGCATCACGATGACACCTCTTATGGCTCAATCGGTCCACTATTGGTCCGTTGCGACCACAAAACGTCTAATCAAATAACCTTTTTTCTGCGCATGCGCAGAATGATATCAGTTCCACCTTACATCCCATCCAGTTGAATGCTTCCCCACGAATGCTTCAAACTGATACCTCATACGGCTCAATCGGACCACTATTGGTCCACCTCGACCCAAAAACGTCCCTCCCAGTGCCCATTTCCCAGCATTCCCTGTCTGCGCATGCACAGAATGCTGAAAACGCATAACGCTCCTCCACGAGAGCTTCACGAGGACACCTCCCACAGCCCAGTACGCCCACTATGGGTCCGTCTCTACCTCAAAACGTCCAATATAATACCCTTTTTCTACTGCGCATGCGCAGAATGACGTCAGTTCCACCCCACTACTGTTGAGATAAGCTGGAGGTAGTATTATAAGTGGTATGAAGTACTAATCAATCTATACACCATTTCTTGAACACTCGTAGACCAAAAATATATAGCTCAATTCCATATAGCGTTCAATCTAAGCGATATACAGCGGTCATGTTGAATATGCTGGCGGCCACCTTGGATATTTTGATTTCCCCAAGGTTGCTAGGCTGGCATCACCCGGATTCTGAATCTGCACACACAGGAGATATATAATCCATCAAAAAACGTTAGGTGGACTCCATTTCCACGTCAAGGCTCAAACTGGGGTTTGGCTCCCGGACTATAGCTTGTTTTCCTCCTCACACGTCCTGGATAAATTACACACAATATAGTATAAACTCCTGCAAAAATACAGATATAGAAAGGTTACCATACATATATTGACACTGAATTTCAACGAAACGCTGTTTTTATATATGAAAATCAATATCATCATTTGAGGGAAATATTGTGATTGTTAGACTATACCTTTTTACGAAATTCTGACAATTAAACGGTGATATTATTATTTTGCGGGTGAATGATTGTGTAAACCATTGAATGATTCTTTGAAGCAGTGATCTGGCAAATGATTGAATGAATCTGTCATTATGCGGATGTATGATTGTGTAAATCATTGAATGATTCTTTGAATCAGTGATTTTTCGTGGAAGATTGAATGAATCCCTCATCATGCGGATTATTGAATGAATGAATGATTCATTGAATCAGTGATTTTATAAATGATTGAATGAGTCTGTCATTATGCGGGTGTATGATTGTATAATTCATTGAATGATTCTTTGAGTCAGTGATTTGGTGGAAGATTGAATGAATGAGTCATTGAATGCAAAAAATGCGAACAGAATCACCAACCTTCAATTTAAATGGCTAGAGTGATTGCTGTATTGCTGAAGTATGGCGGACTCGTCAGTATGGATTATGTGAGTGTTATTGAGGGAGTGATCTCAGATCTTGGACAAAATATCAGAATAAACTGCAATGACATATTCATGCAATCATTACGATCTTTTTGAAAACTTACAATTCTGTATTGTATATATCCACCATAGTTTTAAAGCGAATCATATACATGTATTATCATAACGCAATGCTAAAAGCTGTCCAATATGTTATGTGAATTCAAACGTGCATGGATCGGAGAATAGCATCCATTAACGCCTCATTGACCACTATATAATCTCCCCATGGAGTTAATGTACAGCGTCCTTTGTTAATGGGCCCTCTCTCTCTCGGCTTTAGAGGAACACTTTTCCATACCGGTCGCTCTCATCTTTCGTCTTGTGCATGGCACGTGCCATTATCAATTAACTCTAAGGGGCAATAGCATGCACAAGACGAAAGAGTTCCTCTAAAGCCGAGAGAGATAGGGCCCATTAACAAAGGACGCTGTACATTAACTCCATGTGGAGATTATATAGTGGTCAATGAGGCGTTAGCGGATGCTATACTCCGATCCATGCACGTTTGAATTCACATAAAATATTGGACAGCTTCTAGCATTGCGTTATGATAATACATGTATATGAATCGCTTTAAAACTATGGTGGATATATACAATACAGAATTGTAAGTTTTCAAAAAGATCGTAATGATTGAATGAATATGTCATTGCAGTTTATTCTGATATTTTGTCCAAGATCTGAGATCACTCCCTCAATAACACTCACATAATGCATACTGACGAGTCCGCCATACTTCAGCAATACAGCTATCACTCTAGCCATTTAAATTGAAGGTTGGTGATTCTGTTCGTATTTCTTGCATTCAATGACTCATTCATTCAATTTTCCACAAAATCACTGACTCAAAGAATCATTCAATGAATTATACAATCATACACCCGCATAATGACAGACTCATTCAATCATTTATAAAATCACTGATTCAATGAATCATTCATTCAATAATCCGCATGATGAGGGATTCATTCAATCTTCCACGAAAAATCACTGATTCAAAGAATCATTCAATGATTTACACAATCATACATCCGCATAATGACAGATTCATTCAATTATTTGCAAAATCACTGATTCAAAGAATCATTCAATGGTTTACACAATCATTCACCCACGTAATGACATATTCATTCAATCATTTACAAAGAATCATTCAATGATTTACACAATCATTCACCCGCAAAATGATAATATCACCGTTTAATTGTCAGAATTTCGTAAAAAGGTGTAGTCTAACAATCACAATATTTCCCTCAAATGATGATATTGATTTTCATATATAAAAACAGCGTTTCGTTGAAATTCAGTGTCAATATATGTATGGTAACCTTTCTATATCTGTATTTTTGCAGGAGTTTATACTATATTGTGTGTAATTTATCCAGGACGTGTGAGGAGGAAAACAAGCTAGGGTGGTACAGACTCGATACAGCTAGGACAAATGATGAAAAATAACGTTTGCACACATATTTACATATTTTATATGCGTTCATAACTATGTTTGGGGCTTATTAGGATATTAAAAGTAGTGTATAATATATAACATGCTACACCATCATCAAGAGTCTGCGTCAATAGAATCTATAGAAATTTAGTCGCTAACTCATATATCGCAATGTTCTAAACCCTATCCTATTTAATATATATATATATAAATGATCTGCTTGTTAATTTAGATTTAGATATTGGCAGTAATCAATCCCCAAAGTGAGCCAGTGAATTGCCTTGCATATGCAGACAATATCGTGTTACTGTTGTTAGATAAATATGACCTACAGTCAAAAATGGATAAAGTCAGTGCGTTCCACTTTGACTGGGGTTTATCGGTCAAGGTAAAAAAGACTAAAATTGTCACTTTTGGTAGCAACAGGACTGCTAATCATAACTTCCATATTAACCAAAGTCCAATTGAGTGTGTGAAGAGTTATAATTACCTTGGTGTCCTGTTAACCTGGCCTGTACGGCCAAGAAGACTATATTTACACTGAAGAATGCCATTAATCCCAAAGAACTCACAAATAACCGGGCATGTCACATTTGAATAACGTCAATTAACATTTCTACTGGGTTAATATCCTTTAGAAAATATGAAAATGGAACAAAGACATGTCACGCGCAGAAAGCGAGCAGAGCCAAAGAAACCACAAAAGGGGGTGTTTACCCTACTATTGCCCCTTAGATTTAAATGATAATATACGTGACACGTGGCGCGCGCAATAACACATTCAAGCATACCTTTAGATAAAAGAGTTCCTCTAAAGCCGAAAGAGAGGGCCCATTAACAAAAGACGCTGTACATGAACTCCATAAGGAGATTATATAGTGGTCAATGAGGCATTAATGGATGCTATTCTCCGATTCATGCACGTTTGAATTCACGTAAAATATGACAGTTTTAGCTATGATAATACATGTATATGATTCGCTTTAAAACTATGGTGCATACATACAATACAGAATTGTAAGTTTTCAAAAATATCGTAATGATTGAATGAATATGTTATTGCAGTTTATTCTGATATTTTGTCCAGGAGCTGATGCCATATACAATGTCACGTTTCTGTTAATTTACGAGATTTTTTTATCACTCTCAAAGATTTAAATGGCTAGAGTGATTGCTGTATTGCTGAAGTATTGCGGCTCGTCAGTATGGATTATGTGAGTGTTATTGAGGGAGTGATCTTTTCCTTAAAATGTGGGATGTGTAAAAAGTTTACCACAAACACTTACAGCTGCATTCACGTCCGCCCCATAATTACCAAATGTTCTATTATTCTCAGGTAGGACTGTTTAGGGTGCGATTGAAGGTAATTGTCTGCTGCCAGGTGTAGGTACGTCTGTCAAGAAATAACAATAGAAGTTGAGTTTCCCCAATACTGTGAGCAAATACAAATTTCGTCAATTTAGCTATTGATGACAATGTAGAGTATGACTCATGGCTCTTTGTTTATGGGGCGTCTATTGTTCTGCCTAGACGGGTCTGTGCTTGCCGAGAATTAAAGACAAAGAAACAGGGAATAACAATAGAACAAGTGTATTAACAATGATGTCATGATCTAAAAACAGAACTGAGGTGATGCTCTATAAATAGAACTTACATATGAACACTGGGATTAATACATATGAACACAAGGAGCATTAGATATTAAGTGACAATACACTATTTTAAGGAGCATTACATATGAAGTAACAAAACGGGGATTATTACTTATTAAGTAACAAAAAATATTATGTAAAAAAATAGGGATTATCACATATTAAGTAACAAAAACACTATTTTGTGGCGTATTACATATAACGTTGGCCTTCAAGTCTCTATTTCCCCTTTACTATAATGGTTATGGTGGTTTTGATGTTAAGTCAGATAATTGTGATTTTTCATTTAAATGACAATTTGGTTTGCACTGAAAGGGAATTATTATGTCAGCAATTCTATATTTATGCTTGGCAAACTGTTGAAAATTTCTCCAAGCAAATTTTTATTTCATCAAAAACTTATGTTTTGAGATGAAAAAAACGTGCCTTATCTACACCACAACCTTTTCAGCAAATTGACTATCCTTCAAGCATAAGAATAAAATTTCATAGAAATTCAACAAGCCATTCAGACGGAATCGTGTGAGAAAGGTTACCTATGCTCGGACTACAGTGCTAACAGTGGTGAGCAGCGGCTATCAAAACACAACCAGACAGATTTCCCAGCCCTAAGGAGATAGCACACAAAGTCTGATTCAAAAATCTTTAACGGTTTTTCTGCTGGTGGTTTTGGGGTTTGGCGGGCATTTTCTATGTTTTTGCTGGTTTTCTCCATTAGGTTATCTCCCTTCCCTAGGTTAAGAGATAGTGATTTATCTTGATAGTCTTCTAGCCGAGAATTTTGCACAGCAACATTCATCCAATTTGATCAATTTTGATAGACATTGTGATTATCTTCAAACAGTTAGAATTTAACAAAAAGTTAAATAATATTTATATGATTTTTTCCTGGATATGCTTCAAAACCAAGGTTATTCCCGGTGTTTTCTGGGTTATCAAATGGAGCATGGGTCAGTCCATTTAACAGTGGCTACAGCTAAAAAATGCACACCAACCTATTTCTTTTTTTCTTTGTGTTTCCTCATATTACACAATTATGAATGCAAGTGTAGTAGGAACGGCTCCGGCGGAGATTGCCGAGAACATCGGCATACGCAGTGACCAATTTCCGGAGACCCCTAAAAAAGGCTGATTTGGAACTAATGAGACGTGCCGCTTGAATAGCCACCTACTGGTCCCGGAGGTAAGTACGAGATCTCACCGTTAGGATGCTAACCCTTATTAGTTAGTATTTATGGTGGGTAAAACCGCCACAGTGCATTCGGAACTCCCGAGCGGAAATCTACGAAGGAGACTGATTCTACGCTCGGGGGACGACAACATGAATTTCCTATGAATCTCCAGATGTGACGCGCCGGCACGGTTTAATACGCATGGCTCCGAAGCCCAACCACTCTCGCGGAAGCCTTAATCCCCGACCAGCAAATATTTCCCTGCGAGTCTCTGATTTACGTCAGATATTCTAAAAACTGTTTATTCTTTTCATTCGAAGCACGTTTCAATAGAAAACCATCAGTTTAAATGGTACACACGCCACGTATTGGCAAGATATAATTCCCGTGACGTCACTGACAGTTCCCTGACAGACCGAAACACACGTGACCACGCTCTAGTCCAATATGGCGTCAATGGCCTTCGAGGGACATCTCAAACCGGAGATCCCCGAGAAGTTGCGAATGCGCCACAGTGGTGTCAGAATCGGCTTTTATTCCACGCCTTTTGAAAAATTATTGTAGATAACCTGACAACACGTGTTTTGTTGGGAGACGCCATCTTGATTTTTCGAAAGAGTTCAGTCGAACTTTTTGATAAAAATATCCGAGAACGAAGCGTAAGCGGATGTTTACTGTTTCGGACGATTTAGTATATTGTTAGAATTCTTATAGGCCAGAAATTATCTCCAAAAGACAGGCGGAATTTGTGAAAAAAGTGTTCTTGTTTCCCGCGCTGTCATTGTCAACAGGCTGTTCCAACAATATAGTTGTGACTCTTTGCTAGTTTCTGACTTTCCTGGAAGTACTGAAGAGTCAATATTTCTTAGATAAGTTCTAGAGAACCTATGGATTGGCTATAGCTGAAAAAATTATATGAAATTTTTTTTTCGTGGCTATTACATTTACTGAGCATACCCGTTTTGAAAGTTGTTGATTGTTCCCGGCTGTTGTGGCGTGAACAACAACAACTTGTATGGTTATATTTTATTTTATTTCCCATAGCCTATATCACTGTTAGTCTATTCTATGACATGTATCTATATGGTGCGAGTACCATCAGGCATATCTCTGAGGTACATGTTTAGGCCAAACCACAGATTACTCTTTATAGTGCTACCATAGGAGATAGTATTTGGGCACTATCATATAAGGCTTGCTAGTGCTCAGCTCTGTACTCCACCCCGGTGTCACCCAGGATATGCAAGGGCAATCCTAAGGGTACCCCTATAGGCTGTGGATAATAGATATTTAGGGTCTGTTAATCAGGGCCAGTGCTAGCGATCTGCTCTGTACTCCAGCCCCGAGTTACCCAGGATATGCAAGGGCAATCCTAAGGGTAGCACCATAGGATATGGTTAATATAGTTTTAGGGTCTGTAAATCAGGGCAACAACTATCAATATTAAGATATGTATGTAGGTATATACAGAGATTTGCCACATGTCTGCAGAACTAAGGAGATCCTCGCGTATCGCGGATCGTGACAGTCATACGGATAACAGCAAAACAACAGTGACTGCTGTTAATTCCATCAAAGGGAACTGTACGTCTAAACTAGCCCAGAAGAAGCCCATAAAACAAAAAACAGATGCCAAACAACACACCAGTAAAACACAAAAGATAGATTTGGATGACTGCCCATGTCGTGCAGTGCCTAGTTCAGAATCCAAATCTCTCAGCTGGGTTCAGTGCTCCCTGTGCAGTCAGTGGTGGCATGGTCTGTGCCTAGGCTTCAATGATCAATTTTGTGCAACACTTAGAGACATTGAATATGCTTGCCCCAAGTGCATTGTCAGCAATATTGAAGGAGAAAATAAAGTACTGTTTGACAGTTTAACAGATGGGCAGACCAAGCAAAATAATCCGGTAAAGTTCCCAAATGAGACACGGGGCAAGGTCAACACAGAGGAGTCCACCTCCAATGACAATATTTTGATTATTGATGGTCTGAAGAAAAGGCCTAATGACAGCCATGAAATCAAGACAGAGATTAGTAGGGTTAAACCAAAGGCAAAGTTCATCTGGGCCTACCCCTTAGTCAGAAGAGGAATTGCCATCCACTGCAAATCTGAGGGAGATAGGGACATCCTTAAACAAGACTGGGCTGACGATAGTTTTGGGGGTCAAGGAAAAAACATTCGGACACACAACAAATCATTAGCATCCACATGTAGATGTGTAATTAAAAATGTTCCAAAATATCTCAGTGTGACCGAGCTGGAGGATTCCATATCCAAACAGCTTCAACTTTCTGGAGGTTTATCTGTTCGAATACTACATTATAGAGATAGTCACAGACCATTGCCAGTTATAGTGGTAGACTGTGCCTCCCAGCAGGATGTGGCAGCTATCCTCGCTAGTTAACCCGCCCTGGGAAAGTCAGTAGGCAAAGTTGAAGCATATGTCACAAAAAGAACCCTCCCTACTAGATGTTTTAACTGTCAAAGTTTCGGACACATAGCAGCTAACTGTGATCTAGAGCACAGATGTGAAAACTGTGGGACGGATCACAACGGCCAGTGTGAGCGTCCACCTAAATGTGCAAATTGTGAAGGGGCGCATGCCGCATTCAGCAAGGCATGCCAGTTCTACAGGACCTTGAACCACAAGCTCTCCTCTAGAGACTGGTATTAGGCACTACTGTACTTTCACGCTTAGCCTGAGATAAACACATAGATTAGTTAAACACATAGATTAGTTAAATGTCTGTAAATAAGCTTAGAAAAGGGAAAATGTTCTAGGTCTCTAGCGGCCTGATCAATATATTGCTTTCTGGTTTTAGTTTTCTCATCTATGTTATTCTTAGGAAATATTCATCATGAAGGTAGGACAGGCATTACATCATTTCCTTTAATGGAGCAGGTAGTCAAAAAACAATGTATCGATGTGTTATGTCTCACTGAAATTTGGCAATCGAACTGGAACCTTAGTAGCTCTCTGAAGTACTGGAATGTGAACAAATGGACGCGACCATATAGGCAAGGCGGGGGAAGTGCCATCTTGGTCCGTAAGGATTTCAAGAGTGTCAAACGCACAGACCTAGTTAGAGGGGATCTTGAGGCAGTGTGGACCAACGTCTACACGAATGGGCATTCCTACCTCATTGGATTAGTTTACATTCCACCAGAGGACATTAGAGCTATGACAGCCTTTTCGACACAATTAGATAGAGTTAGTAGGGAGCCTCACACTCTCATCAGTACAGGAGATTTTAATGCCAAGCACCCCTACTGGTTTAACAAGAAAGTTAACCTTCTCGGACCATTACTCCTGGACATTTTGCACAAACACAATCTACATATAGTCAATAATAGCAGACCAACAAGGGACAGCTCCATAATAGACCTTACCATGGTACAGGGAGGAATAGATAGTGATATTTCGGAATGGGCGGTCAGAGAAGAGGTCTTTTTGGCTACAGACCATAGACTGATAACTTTCAGGATTGGTCAACGACAAACAAATTTCCGGGAAAGCAAGTGGGATTTTCGGAATACAGACTGGGCTAATTGGGAAACCGAGACAAACATCGTCTTCAGCGAATGGCTCTCGGCTCTATCTGACACAGAGAAAGATGTAGAGACGGTGTATACTAAATTTCGCCATACCCTGTTGGAACTAGCTGATAAAAACATTAAGCGCAAAACTGTATGTCCACACAGCAAAAGCTGGTGGAATGCAGATGTAGGTGCCAAAGCAAACAATCTTAGAGCCAGGAAGAAAAGATTCAGGTATAGGAATGACCCACACAATTATGGACTGGTACAGAAAGCCAAACAAGAGTTTAAAGAAGCCGTAGACAAGGCGATAGAGGAACACTGGAAAAGCCTCATTCACCAACTCAACTCAGGGGATCCACAGAAATTTTGGCCAGTTGTCAACACAACTATCAATCCAAAAGTTAAGAACATAATACAGCCAATAGAACGGGCTGATGGATCTCTTGCAGCAGAAGATACAGACATCCTACAAGAGATGGTAGGGGTTTATGGCTCAGAGAACTTAGAAGTTCAGAACAATACCATCTGGTATAGCACCATAGAAGAACTAGGTGCTTGGCTGGTCGAAGAAGAATCTAAGGATTTAGATAAGATGGATGCTCCTGCTCATCTGTCATCGGAGAACACTGACCTTACTCTTGAAGAAGTTCAGCTAGCGATAGAAGCTACCCCCTTGCACTCCTCACCTAGTCCCGAGGAGAAGATTTTCTCAATTATGATAAAGAAAGGGGGGATAGAGTTAGCACTAACCCTGACCAAAATATTGCAGCTATTTTGGAGCTCGGGAAAGTTACCCATTGCCTTTAAACAGGACCCCAAGGTCCTGCTCCCAAAGTCTGGTAAAGACAACTACCATTCGGTTAAGGCATATAGACCTGTCACTCTAGAGAGTGTCTTGGATAAGATCATGGAGAGGGTGGTTCAGAGACGCCTCATCTGGAGATTGGAGGTTGATGGCTCTCTTCCAAACACTAATGAGTCATATAGAAAGTTTAGATCAAGCACACATGCACTCATTCGCCTGGTCCAAAAAATATACGAGGCTTGGAATAGGGGAGAATATGCCATTCTGGTGATTATGGATTTTGACAGCTGCTTTGAGCGTGTCTGGAGAGCGGGGTTGATATGCAAGCTGTATAACATGGGTATAAGAGGCAGGTTACTGTGTTATATCTCAGAATTTCTTAGTGAACGACAGTCCAAGTTCACTGCCAATGAGGCGTCCACTGGTTGGCTTCCGTCCAAACTAGGTATCCCACAGGGGTCTGTGCTCTCTCCCACTCTGTGCAATGTGTACACTTCAGATGCTACGAAAAGACTTAGTCCCTCGTCTGACCACACAGAGTATGCAGATGGTAACACCATCCTGAGAAGTGGCCCTAACTTAGATATCCTGGTAGATGAGGTAAACAGGGAGATAGATGCGGTAGGCAAAACTTGGTGTAGTGACTGGAACATGGTCATGTCAGCGAACAAAACCTGCGGTTTATTGTTCGCTCCACCGAACCTGGTAAGGAAAGAAGTCACCTTAGTCCTGAAAGGGGGAAAAAATAACATGGTACGCTCTAAAAAACTTCTTGGTGTTATATTGGATGACCAACTCAAATTCACTGAGCATTCCAATGCCAGACAGTCAGCAGCTTTTGGTGCCCTAAGATCCTTATCTGACTTTGTTCGAGCTAATTTTAGATGTTCAACCCCCAACTTCGTCTTGCCCCGTTTAGAGTATGTCATTGCTGTGGTGGCAGCTTCAGGTAAGGACGCATGTGGGGACTTTGAGAAGGTGCACAGACTAGCTCTTCTAAAAGCGACTGGATGTCTCAATTCCACATCCACAGAAACACTGGAAGTCCTGACTAATTGTACACCAGTCGACATTCACCTCAGGCTGAGACAAGCAGAAGAAATGACGAGAATTCTCGCACGTAGCGGCACTGACCCCATAGTGCAAGAACTGCAGTCGCACATTGACAGGGCCCAGAGGGAAAGATATCCATCTCTCTTCTCTGCTTTGCTCTGCAGGCTGAGAGAGTTTGGTGTGTCCCCAGAAGGGGTGGAGAAAAACTATCAGTATAGGGATAACGGGTTAGAGTTATTCAGGGAGTGCTCAGTCAGTCAGGAGTTCAGCAACAGCAAAGTAGACCAGGAGCACATTGTTAGGCAGAAATTAAAACTGTTGGAGGATGATGGGGTAGTCATTTTCACAGATGAGTCAGCACTAGGCTACCCAGGCCCAGTAGGGGCATCAGCCATTGTATTCCTCAAGGGTCTCAAATCTGCTCCCATATGTCTCAAGAAAGCCGTTGCCAAGGTGGGCAATAATTATGTTGGGGAGGTGGTAGGTATCCGACTAGGTCTAGAATATGTAGCAGGCACTACCGTGGAGGCAGATGTAAACATCTTCACAGACTGCCAGTCTGCTATTGTGTCTAGCTTTTCTTCAGACATTCCAGGCAACAGAGCAGAGGATATTAGTGCTATTAGAGCATCAGCTAGAACCATTTTGAGACGTGGAGCAAGAGTCCGATGCCACTGGTGCCCAGGTCACCGTGGTATAAGAGGCAACGAGATTGCTGATGAGTACGCTAAAACTGCAGCAGTAGAGGCTCAGTCTATGCAATCAGAATTCGCAAATGATAAATCCTCAGTGTTTCGACACATGAGGAAGAAGGCGGTAGTTAAATGGCAACGACGGTTGGAAAACTCCACAAAGGTAAGCTGTGAACAGGCTGTGATCAAGAAGACAAACACCAGAAAGTTTTTCCATAAACACAGAGGAAGAGAACAAAGCTGCCTGAACCAGATCCTCAGTGGTCATATCAAACTGAAACATCATTAGGTGAAGCTGAACACCAACTTAACGTCAGCAGACTGCAGTGTCTGCAATGTGCCTGAGACAGTACCTCATTATGTCTTCCAGTGCTCGAGATTTGAGGAAGAATGCGATTCTCTGATGGACAAAGTGAATCAGACTCTGTGTATTTCCAACAGGGAGAAAGGATCTATTGTGGGGGAGATCAACCTACAGGTGCTAAGTGGGCACAGTGAGGCCCTCTCAAGGGAGCACAATTCTAAGATAGTGAGAGTATTCTGTGACTACCTGGGAAAGCCCTACCCTCCCTAGAACATGTATTTAAATTAGTCGCATCAGCTGTGCCACCCGCACAAGGAATGTAAATAACATTATCATGTTTCTCCAGTTTATAATGTACATAGTATTTCTATATACCTTGCCACTGTATATACATGTTGGTTTTTTTTGCCCTACTCTGCATCAATGAGTCGGACAACACGTATTGATCGATCGAACACCGCCCGCCGTCTACTTCCTCGAGCATAAGAGAACAAACAGCATTTTGGGAATATAGCACCATGTGATTTTTTCTTGTAGCATCAGTGAAAAATACCCATCGAGTTAAGAGTGGATTTACAGATAAACAACAACAACAACATTTTTGAAGTCTTCTCTTTTCAAGTTAAAGGGAAAGAGGATTTATAGTTTTGGTCAGGGTTATTCCACGTTTAGGATTAAAATCCGAAATTTATTGTCAAGTAGTTTGTATAGGATTGACCAATTATTTTGAGTTTTATTTTGGGTCTCGGCCTGTATGGGCTGGTCCCTACATTATTAATATTTTTTGAAAAAAAAACGTTTGACGTCTGTCGGCTGGAGAGAGATTTGTTCGCTTCAAAATTTCAAAGAGAAAAAAAGGTTTAATTTATTTAATTTCCAAGATATTATTGGAGGGTTGTTGCATCGGTACGGTTAGACTTCGTACTCAGGATTAAACTACAAGACTAGTTAAATTGTTTTTTTATAGCACGCTAATACAAAGTCAAGCTACAGCCTATTCCCGAATAATTATCTGTGATTGGAAGTGATGCTGAATAAATTCTTGTAAAATACTGTGATAAAAAAAATATATATTTATAAACAAGAAAAAACAATTCTTAGTAAATAATTGGATTTATAATTACTATTCCGCCCAGTACTATATAACGCTTGTGTCTATGGATATACGCCTTTGAAGAGTTGTCCTGGACATGGTAGCTGCATATAGGCGATAGTATTTAGTGGAACAATTAAATTGGTGCTAGATTGGGGAAATAAACTCTTTGATCAAATTATTTATGCATGATTTAGTACCGTATATTTTATATGCACACATATTTAATATGGAATAGGCTTGGCTGATAATTTTTTATGTTTAACTGTGAATATACTGTGGTCCCTGTGGCTAGTGCTGCGGTTTGATCGCCGGAAATACTGGTCGTCACAATTGCTGATGTGTGTTTGGCAGATAACAACAACAACAACAACAGTATAGCAACAACAGCTTAACATCAACAACAATATATCAACAACAACTTAACAACAACAACGCAACTCAAGTGCATAAGAACTTATAGATGTGTACACCGCTATCTGTAGACCTGCAGACAATAATAGATTGCTGTCAACAATACATGTCCATTGTACGGCGCATCACGTTGGGCACACCGGTTCTCGTCGGATCACCGAAGTTAAGCAGCGTTGAGCTCGGTCAATACTTGGATGGGTGACCGGGTGCTGTACTGGCTGGGCTGATCAGTGTCCAGAATAATAGGAACTGTGGACACTCTCGTGTTCTGGCACATGTAGGCACCGTCGTGATATGACTGAAACAATGTTGAAAACGACGTTAAATCCTACTCACTCACTCACCCATTGTCAACACAATAAGTGCTTGTTACATGTGTTCAATAGGTACAGGTGTTGTTGATGTATGTAGCTTGACAGTCATTTGTGGAGATATCATTACCAATCTTTATTATAATTATTGATATATATTCTTGTCTACCACCTTTAAATACTGTTGATGTCTGTTGAAAAATCAGTGAACAATACAGGCAAGTATGCATAAATTCAGCAAAAACTTAGTGTCGTGCGGGTACAGTTCTTGGGCGGTGGTGTATTTGAATAGGTAATCTAAGCAACTTGAAAAATCTGAACTTCCCATTCATTTACAGTTAGTCTATCAGGTAATCGTGTCCAAGTTTATTAAACTGCTGTTTGAATACTTGTTGCCATTAACAGCAGGATTAATTATCATTTGAGCTGTTATCACCAATGATAGTTGGGCATAGTTGCTGCTTCTGGCCATTGTTCAGTGTGTGACAGTCATTGCTATACACGAGTGTCGATTGATCGACATAGACTGTAGTTGTCATCCATTCCATGGTCTTTAACCAGACTTGTAAATCTATTTTTGTTGAAAGCTTGTTGCCTATTTCAGATGGTTGCCATCAATAATAGTTTATAGTGGCACGCATTCGGTTGTCGCCGTTGGCAATTGTTTATTGTTGTGCCCACACAGTTGTTGCTATCGCTTAACATCAGGCTGTCATTGCTGGCATATATGTACAACTATCACAATTGTGTGGTACCAGTGTAATTATTTCCAACAATTGTTGCCATCAGCTGCATGGTCTTTCATCGGACTTGTATTGCTGTTAGTATTGATTAGTTGCGCATAGCTAAATAACTATCAGAAATGTTCAATTTCTGCATTGCTATTGTTAGATATTACTATTGCTAAACTTGTGACATTGTTGCCAATCGACAATACAATAAATATACACTGATTTAGAATAGGCCAAAAGACACCACTGCCCAGGAGCGGTGCATAGCTTTGCACTGTCCGGGTAGTCGACAGGTTTTGGGTGATTATAACAGTAGTACATATCAACTGTGACCCTTGTTATCAGCGGCCACGACTAGTCATAGTCCCTCGAGAGGGGGGTGTGGGTGTCGTGGTAGCATTTATTAACTCGGGTCGTGTTGCCTGCCATTGGACCGTTTTCATCAGTTTTATAGCAACGCGAGTAGTATATAGCCGTGATTTAAAGTTAAGTTTTCCAGGGAGGTAACTCTTGGTTCCCCTGCTTCCGCCAGGGGGCGCCAACAGTCCCGTATGACGTCACTTCCGGTTTGGGTGAATGGGGCGTGACCTGTGAACATGATAGGACATGTACTGACCTGTCTTTACTGACCTGTCTGTGGGGTTTTTCCCTACAATGTCGTTGACCTTCGTGTTTTTTCGGGTACGTCCGTGTCTTTTCGGTGAGGTCCGCCATCTTCAGAACATGATAGGCCCATTCGCGACTGCTCGGCTTATTCCGTGAAGTCATAATACCTCGCGTATTAATGGTGTAAGGATTTTACAGCTCTCAGCTGTAAACCGTGATCCGCCGCACGTGAGGCACATCACATGCTGTAGGATGTGTTTCCACTCACATAGTCTTCATTGTATTTCTCTCTTATCGGGAGATAAAATATACATCCAAATGAAATGGACATTCTCTTGATCTACCCGGGAAGAATCTCTTCTAATTTGAGGTGTTTCTCTCGGTTTTCCCTCTTGAGCTAATCTCCATCACTGTCCATGGTGACGGAAGTCATACAGCTGGCATGCGCCGTTCGAAGTTTCCGCGTGATAGTATTCTTTCAACATGGATGCCAATATGGATTCCTAGCAGTACGGGACGAGGCACTAATGTCCTACATTGTCCGAGATCGTGTCGAGTGATGATAGGCCATGTACTGACCTGTCTGTGAGGTTTTTCCACAATGTCGTTCACCTTCGTGTCTCTTCGGTGACCTCCGTGTCTTTTCGGTGAGGTCCGTGTCTCTTCGGTCAGGTCCGTGTCTTTTCGATTACCCCTACAATAGGGGTCTGTATTATACAATATACAGGCCTGTATGGGGTATGGGGATGGTCATTTTTGAACATGATAGGACATGTACTGACCTGTCTGTGGGGGTTTTTCCGCCAGAATTTCGCTGACGTCACGTGCCGAACACCTGGCTCCCCGAGATCAAGGCATGTCCAGACTTGTTCTGGGTTGTACAGTTCTGCCATGCAGAGGACGAGTACTAGGAATGCATATTAAATCTACAGACAAAGTGTATGGAAATAGCCGTTTTGGGGTCTAGGTGGGCCACTAGTGGGTCGATGGAGTCGTATGAGGTATCAATAATGTGAAGCAATCGTGAAGGCGCATCCGACGGGCTGGGTGTGGGGTTGAAATATCGTCATTCTGCGCATGCGCGGTAGACAAAGGGTATGGAAATAGCCGTTTTGGGGTCTACCCGTAGCTCAAATCTCCGCATTCACACGGATCTACACGGAATTTAAACGGAACAACACGGAACTGCAAAATTTCCGTGTAAGCTGAATATATCCACACGGAGATTTCTCCGTGTTGACACGGAAGGACACGGAGTTTGTGGACTTTGATTATTTTTGACACAGATTGGACTTAGATTATTTTTCAATAATAGGATATACATTTACACAGGTCCAGGCCATATTGGACATAGCAATGTAAGATAATGTATTACATATAAGAGAGCACAATTTCAATGGCATCAAATACAGCGTTCCCCAATAGAGCCAAATGCACTACATGTAAATGACATAAACAAATGAAAGTTCAATTAAGTTCTGTTTTAATTCAACTCTCAAGAATAGACATATTATACAAGTCAAAATCTTATGAACAAATGTTATCTTATAGTTTCTCAAGCAGAACCTCACCAAACTAACATGAACCGTAATCAGTACTTATCATTTTCACTACCGGTACGCTCGTTTCTCACTATTGTTATACTTTTGTTCTCATTAGTTCATTAATACTTTAAGGATTATCCTTTGAAAAAATATTACCTTACCTTTCTTTGGAGTAAAAAAAAAAATAAAATAACTCTAAAATAAAATTATTACACCAGACCTCTATCACATGGCTTTTGCAAAAGAAACAAAGTCCTTAAATTGGAATAAGTTAAAGGAAACAAAACTATCCACAGTTTCTAACATGGGACGGATATTCGGCATGTTGTTGTTGTTCACTTGTTGTATTCAAGTTCAACATTTGGATTTCCATTCAAAGTCGCGGGAGTTATAGAGTCTTGTGAAATTAGCAGCAGTTTTAAACATTGATGTAGCCCAAGTATTCAAATATTTCTTTCTTCTGGGTCTTTGCTTCGCAGTGATACTCTTTAGACAACATAGACTTGATCAGTTTAGTAACAGAGTTCACGCAGAGATGAATCCACGAAAACTGAACCCTAGCAAAGGCCAGATGAATTGCCGATTTGCAAAAAAATCGGAATCGAAACTGCAAAAATCCGGAAGCGGACTCGAAAATTAGAAGTATCGTGACAAGTTTAATTAAGACTAATTACTGTCCTTACAAACGACAAGAATTATTTTATTCTTCAAACAGTTCAGTATTCTAAGTGAGAATTGATAGTATTCTCATGAAAGAAAAATAATTGATCCGGAGATCCGATTTTAGGTTGAAGTCCGAGTTTTTATACATACACTTCTCGAGCCGTTTATTTTTGGCGCGTAGCATTGAGGTTGCGGGAAGTCGCGGGAAGAGAGAGAGAGAGCAGACGCTAATTACAAAACAACTAAAATGATATATTCAATGATTTATTCTTTGGAATGTGGAGTGGTACTTAGAAGAGTGAAATCTATTTGTGTGGGAGTAAAATCTTGCAGCTATCTGAACAGCAGCCGTCATTGAACAACAACATGATTCGTCGGTCGGTACATCCGGAACAGACACAACAACAACAGACACTACCATGCTGTACCGTGAATAGTTATCCGCCTGAGTGATGATACTGAATGAATTTCCCCGCTCCACGTGATCTCGTGCTGCAAGAATAGCGCCAAATTTCGCTGTTTCAAAAGTTATTGGCGGGTGTTCGTTGTACTTCTGTCCAGTTCTGGTTCAACCAGTATGTCGTAAATGGATGCTTTTAATTATACACTTGGTAGTCTGGCAAACGTTTGGGCAACAGTCTTACTGCCATGTGATGATGACGTGTGAATCATGTGTCCGAATACTCCAAAGGCGGCCGGGCTGATGTGCGTCCGACGACATTCGACAACAACAACACATCTGGTAAGATTAAATTCAATTGTTCAATGATGTTCCGTGGTTGTCTTTCATGTTTTATCTTACTCATTGAAGTTCAAAAACAACCAAGTTTAATTAAACCTGTGTGTTTGTTAAGTTGAAAAAAGTAAAACCACCACCAACATGCTCGTTCGTTCCTGACATTTCCACAACAAATTCTGCTCAAAAGAGGACACTGTACAACTATGGCATGTGTCATGGTGTGGCAACTTTACCAAGAAATTCAGAAAAGCAAAATTGTGATCCTTGATAACTATTAATTTCAATAATTGTTTAATATCCAAAAGATTTCATTTGTGTAAAAATTTATATCCGAAATATGGGCAAAAAACGTCAAAATATTAATTTTATATTTGATTTTATTTGTTTGCATTTTATTTTCAGGTAGGCCTATATCAGTGTACTGATTGTGGAACTGATATTGGGGAATTTCGGAAGAACAGCATGAAGAGGCACACTGGACACCCCTGCCCAGGTTGGAGTTGTGACACAAGACATACTGTCGATCCATAATTTTCAAAGAAGTAGCACTGTGCTGGAATTTACTTGAAAAAAAAACACATTCACAAGGCATGGATCAATCCTTTCAGTGAACCGAGTGATGACGAAATATTATTGGATGCCTAGATGAAAGATTTTTTATAAAATCGTGACATGGTTATGTCACTGAACATGCTAAAGTGTGCTAACTATTCACAATTTAAAGAAATTGATAGTCTTCCCAGATCACGAGAGAGTTTGCTCCTATTCAGCATTGGAGTTTCATCTATCTAATTAATTGCCAGGGCCAGACAGTGCAATAAATTTCGAAAAGCTCCACACCTCTAAGTACATGTATTTACATACCGTCTCTTGTTTAGGACTCTGGATAACAGGTAGGAAAATATACAATACCATGCTGAGTCGATTATGCCACTCAAGTTTATAATAGTGATATTTCAACCTTTAACATGTTTAAAATACCAAATTAAATATAATTCATATCACCTTGTCTTGTTCTTCATATTCAAAACCTAACAGATTAACTTGTGTTTGTGATTATATGTGAGCTATCGGAGGAGCTGTGCCAGTGCATGACCCCCAATATCTTCTTTCTATTCGTCCTCGTAAGCCAGGCACCCAGGACTCGTGAGAGATGTTATTATACTTGGTTGGGTTACAAACTTAAATATTTTCACATTTTTGTGATTTTTGGATGTCAATCACATATGTACATGCAATATTGCAGCAACATGCTTGACTGGAATGCTGCTGCAATTTTAGCTTGTGGCGACTTGTTGCAGCAATATTGCCGCAACAATTCTGGCGATAGTGCAGCAACCTAATTTGCATATGAAAAGTGACATAGTTGCAGCAATGTGTTGCCGCAAATTCTCCTTCTGGCAACTAGTTGCAGCAATATTGCTGCAACACTTCTGGTGCTATTGCAGCAACCTAATTTGCATACGAAAAGATATTGCTGCAATATTGCTGCAACTAGTCACCAGAAGGCTTAATTGTATTTTAATAAGGGCTGTGCAATATGCATAATTCTGTCATTTTTCAGTTTCCGTGTTCCACACGGAGATAACTCCGTGTGACTCCGCGTCATTCGGAGTTTTCTCCGTGTCAATATGCATATTTCAGTAATTTCTCAGTTTCCGTGTTCCTCCGCGTTCCTCCGTGTCATGCGGAGTTTTCTACACGTAGATTCCGTGTTGAATCGTCCCAATACTCCGCATGATTCCGCGTGGCCAATGCGGAGCCATGCGGAAATCAACTACACGTATTTTACGCGTAACTACGCGTAGATTCCGTGTGTCACGCGGAGATCTGATCTACGGGTAGGTGGGCGACTAATGGACCGATGGGGTCGAGTAAGGTATCAATGTGAAGCCTATATGAGGGGGCATCCCACTGGGTGGATGTGGGGTCGGAATATCGTCATTCTGCGCATGCGCAAAGGGTATGAAAATAGATGTTTTGGGATCTAGGTGAGCCACTAATGAGCCGATGGAGTTGAGTGAGGTATCAATGTGAAGCATATGTGAGGGGGCATCCGATTGGACTAGTGTCTCGGCCGTTGCCAACATTCTGCGCATGCGCAGACAGGGAATTCTGGGAAAAGGGTGTGGAAATAGACGTTTTAGGGTTTAGGTGAGCCCCTAATGATCCTATGGTGTCGTATGAGGTCTTATTTTGAAGCTGTCGTGAGGGAGCATCCGCCTGGGCTAGTGTGTCGTTCGTTGTCAATAGTCTGCGCATGCGCAGTCTGGCCGTAGTATAGAAATAGACGTGTTGGGGTTTAGGTGGGCCACTATTGGGCCGATTGGATCGAGTGAGGTATCAATGTAAAGCATACGTGAGGGAGTATCCAACGGGCTGGGTGTGACGTGGAACTGACGTCATTCTGCGCATGCGCAGTAGAGAAAGTGTATGGAAATAGACGTTCTGGGGCCTAGGCGAGCCACTAATGGGCCGATGGAGTCGAGTGAGGTATCCATGTGAAGCATATGTGAGGGAGCAACCGCCTGGAGTAGTGTCTCGGCCGTTGTCCACATTCTGCGCATGCGCAGACAGGGAATTGTGGGAAACGGGTGTGGAAATAGACGTTTTTGCGGTCTAGGTGGGTCACTAATGGTCCGATGGAGTCGAGTGAGGTATCAAAGTGAAGCATTCGTGAAGGGGCATCCAGTCATGGATGGGTGCATGTAAAATTAGGGGTATGACGTCACTTCCGGTTTGGCTGAATGGGTCGTGACCTTGGAACATGATAGGACATGTACTGACCTGTCTGTGGGGGTTTTCCCGCCAGAATTTCGCTGACGTCTGCGCCTGCATCCGGGTATGCATGAGGGTCTGTGTGAATGGGGTGTGACCTGGGAACATGATAGGAATGCATGTACTGACCTGTCTGTGAGGGTTTTTCCGGCCCGGCCCGCCCCGCCCGGCCGCAGCGCACGCGCGCGGGTTATCCGGAAGTGCGCGGCATCACCGGAAGTGCGCGGATGAATGTCGGGTCAAAGGTCACATCCAGGTCAAAAGGTCAAAGGTCTCCCTTTCGGCAAGGTTCGGCAACAATGTTGCGGCATCGATATACAGAGCTTGAACCCAAAAAGGGTATTGTAAATTAACCTGGGAAGGATGGGCAGTTCCATTTGCACCAAATGCAAAAAAAAAAAAGAAAAAGAGCCAATGAGCGATCGATAAAAGAACCAATGAACGGGTACGAGAATTTCGCTCACGTCTGCACCTACATCCGGGTACTAGAATGCTTTCGCCTACGTCCGCGCCTACATCCGGGTACTTCTATGTAGGTGTATAAAAGTGGGAATTTTTAGGGCATTGCTGCATTCATTGGCCTGCTTGACCTGACCAGTCTGAGCCTGCCTGACCAGCCTGAGCCTATCACGGACTACACCTGTAGAGCTACGTGTAGGCGCGCATGTGTGACATGGTCTATAAAACACGTCCCTCTGGATCCCACACCTTCATTTCTACGGTTGCAGAGCCATGACGGAAATCCAGCCCTATGCGACTCGCATTTTACAGCATGCCACCGTGGTTAATTCACTCACGGGTTACCGAGCAGTGGTTCGGTCCATGTTTGCAGATGGCGACGATAACGAGGGGCGACGCCAGATCCTGAAAGAGTTCGCAGAAGCGGTCCTCGACAGAGTGCACACGATGGAGAGGTGTGCTATCACCCACCACTACTGGACTATGACAGCCATCCTTGATGCCCGGATTATGGATCACGAGCGCTCACGCCGGAACCAGCGACGGTTCGTTGGCCTAGTAATGGTCCTTGCCCTATTGACCCTGACGCTGTGGCAATGACAGCGACAGAAAAAGAACGGTTCTTCAGAGCCTCCACAGATATGTGCAACCGATATATACGAGGGTCAGTCAGAGTGTGTGTCATTCACCGTTCGTTATTGGGTCAAGCATGTCACCAGTCCTACGAGCCATCCTTCCCCTTACACCCCGGGTGGGGTTACACGTCTATGAAGATAAAAGTCACCCTCGTGGAAGACCGTGGAGATGTTTGCTGGTCGCCCGCTGAGACCGTATCTAATACGGTTACGCTACACCGTGACGGCTGGATCAAATTTAAACGAGTGTTGAACGGTGAGCTCGACGGAAACCTCATCCACATAGACAATGCCATCTACGTACATCGTGGACCCTTCTTCCCACGCCTGGGCCGTTACCAAGACCCTACGCGAGGCTTCACCCTAGACCCCGATTTGTGGACAGCCTTCGAAAAAGTGGTGCCTATTGTGGACCAGCTGTTTACACCGGACGAGCGGTCAGCTGTTCAGTTGGAGTGGGCTCGTGCCCTGAGTGAAGCGGCGGCAGAACCCAATGAACAAATGTCTAGCAATGAAGCGGAGGCAGACGATGATGCCATTGATTATCCGGCTAGACTCAGTCAGCCCAGTGACATGACCACCCGATCCTTTGATCTCACGGGGTTGTCCCTATAAATACGAGAGACAGTCAAATCTTGTACCATTCACGTACTGACCATGACGGAGCATATACTACGGGCGTATCTCAGCTTGACCCCCGAGGTCTTCCTGCAAGTTTATGCGGATAAGGTCGATATCATGGAGGAGGTGGGAGACATCTGTGATGCGGACCCTACACAACCGTGCCCGGCTCACATTCGTCTGTCCCGAGAGGGCTGGACCAAATTCAAACGGGTGTTGTCTGGTGAACTGGACGGCGACCTCATCCACTTGCGTCACGACGTGTACATCCGACGCGGCCCCTTCTTTGCTCAATTGGCTCGGCTAGATGGGGGTACAGTCCATTTTACCCTTCACCCTGATGTATGGTCTGCATTGGAAGATGCCGTGGTAGATGTGGATCAAGTGCTTACGGAGGGAGATCGGTCATCAGACGAGTTGGACTGGTCAATTTACCATGGACAATGTGCTGGCAGAAGCCAACGAAGAAAATCAGAAAGAAACTCCGGCCCAAGATATACCCGTTATAAATAAACGATAGAGCCAGGGTCCATCATCATTTGTCACCATGAAGAGCTGGGAGAAGGTGTTGGATAACTTATACTACAGTCCCGACAATCCGGCGGCCTATAATACATTGACGGCTCTCTATCGAGCGGCCAAACCCCAGGGGATACAACGTGCTCAAGTCCGAGATTGGTAAAGAAAACAAGACACCTATACCTTACATCGAGCTGTCCGTCGCCATTTTCTACGGAACCGGTTCATCGTGGGAGGACTAGATGCCCAATGGCAAGCGGATTTGGTCGATATGAGCGCCTTTGCCAAACACAACGATGGGAATCGGTATATCTTGACGTGCATCGATATACCGTCGAAGTATGCGTGGGTGGTAGCCATCCGGACGAAAACTGGGGCGAATCTCATAGCGGCGTTCAAGGACATCCTCAAGACCGGGCGCAAACCCATGTATTTGCAAATCGACGAAGGCACGGAATTCCTCAACAGACCGTTCCAACAGTTTCTGAAAGCCCAGAAGGTGTTTTTCTTCCATACGTACAACGAGACCAAGGCTTCCGTGGTGGAAAGGTTCAACAGGACATTCAAAGGCCGCATCTATAAATATTTCACCTATAAGAATACAAGGCGGTACATCGATGTTCTCCCGACACTTGTGAGTGGTTACAATCTAGCCTATCACCGGAGTATAGAGAGAGCCCCCATTACCGTGACCCAACGCAATGAAGCCCAAGTCCGCCGTGTCTTGTACCCCAGGCAATCGCAGCGAACGACGAAGGAGGTGTACAAGGTCGGGGACCCTGTACGGAGGTCAATTTGAGAAAAGTTACTTGCCCAACTGGAGCGATGAGCACTTCCTGATTAAACGGCGCCTACCCCGACAGCAGCGAGTCTATGAACTGGAAGATCTTCAAGGGGAACCGTTGCTAGGGACGTTTTACGAGACGGAATTACAGCCTGTCGTAAAAACACAGCAAGACTACTACACGGTGTAGCAGATTTTGAAAACGGAACGTCGGCGTGGTAAACCAGGTGAAACGACTATAAAGCCAGACACCACTACCATCATCCTTCATTCCACGTTCGACAACGGTGCTATGGACAAGCAGCAGCTGCCTCTGAACACAGCGTCTCCCAAAACGCGCAAAGCGCAAGTGGGCTTTTGTGGTGATATTGCTAACCCTGCTGAGTGTGTTGTACGGAGGTGTGTTTTACGACGTAGCCTATGTCAGCACGCTACTTAACCAACTTAGAACTCCAGCTGTGAGTGGCAGTGAAACCAGTCTAAAGATAGCACCAGTCACCTCCGTGATCGAAACGAGCCCAGTCATCACCACCACCAAACCCCGTGTACAAGCCACATCGAGTTCCACACCGAGTATACAGTCAACATCTACACCAAGTACACCCACTACGTCTGAAAACCCACCGGATTTCATCCCTCACAGTGAACAGACAACGACGACCGACGTTATACCCACCACTATCATCACTCACAGTGAACAGACAACGACGACCGACGTTGTATCCACCACCACCACTCCAGTTCACTCGTACCAAATTTACAAGAGCAGGTTACCACGACAGCGCATACAGCTCGAACCATGGACCCTCGATGGCAGCATCCCTTCACTTGCGTCATCGCAGGACCGACGGGCTCCGGCAAAACGCACTTCGTCAGGAAGCTCCTTCAACACGCCGACAGCATGATCACCCCACCCATTGCCCGAGTCGTGTGGTGTTACGGAGAATGGCAGGCAGCGTATGCAGCAATGCCCCACATCACGTTCGTGGACGGCCTACCCAACCTGGCCGATTTGGAACCCCACACCTTGGTGGTTCTGGATGATCTCATGGCGGAGACGGATGCGCGTATCACCCAACTCTTTACCAAAGGCAGCCATCATCGACGGCTCAGCATCATCTACATTGTGCAGAATCTGTTCAGTAAAAACAAAGAACATCGCAACATCAGCTTAAATGCCCACTATCTGGTGGTCTTCAAAAACCCGAGAGATACCACTCAACTGCTGCACCTGGCGAGACAGATGTATCCCGGCCGCACACCGTTTGCGTTGGAAGCCTTTAAAGATGCGGCAACCCCTCAGCACGGGTATATGCTCTTCGACCTCAAGCAAGCCACCCCCGATCACCTTCGACTACGGACCGGCATCTTTCCCGGAGAGACCCACCACCTGTACATGCAAAAATAATGTAAACACACCCACAGTGGCTCCCCCAGCTGGAGTGTGTGTGTTTGATGATGGGGATAATAAAAAGAATTAATACCACAGCATGGTTGACTTTGTCTCTGTTCTCTGAGGTAGATAAAAAGGGCAGAGTTGTGGGTTCTGGCATTAGTTGTACATGATGTCTGCGCGAGTACGGAAGCACGCCCCGACGCTCCATGTATTGAAGACGGCCCCACCCGAGTTGGTCCGAACCATTGTACGCGGTGCGGATCCTGACCTTGTACGCTGTCTGTGCGAGATCGGGTACAACCTGTTAAAAGGCAACGTACCACTGACTCCGGCTCAGAAGACCAAGTTGGCCAAGCATAAGACAGGTCTCCGAACGCTAGTGCAGAAGCGAGTCTCTCAAACACAAAAGAAAAAGGTGTTACAGAAAGGCGGCTTTCTCCGGGCCATCTTAGCACCGTTGGCGCTTCCGTGTTGGGTCCAGTATTGGGTGGACTCTTCGGCCGACAATGAACCACACGAAAAAAATGGTCCTCGTCGAACCACGGTTCTTTCAAAACCTCCAATCGCCCTATCCTGTTCCACCTACGGTGAAGACCATAAACACCCTCGATGAAGAGATGCAACAGATCTTACAAAGACCGGGGTTAAGCGACATTGAGAAAGTACAGCGGTACAATGAGACGCTTCAATGGTACATGACGTTCATGGACCAATACAAAACCCTCTCTACCCCACCACCACCACCACAACCACGCGATACACCGCCAACCTCAGCACCGCTCCAACAGCCGCCATTACCAGGGATACCACCCACAGCCCCACAGTGGGTGGAAGACGAAGTCCTGAAGAGTGTACCTGCATCGTTCAAGAAACAAGCTGGCCTGGTATTACAACGGATGAAACAGAATCCTAATATGACTTGGAATGATAAAGGCGAACTACTGGTACAGAATCAAGTGGTCCCCGGTACCCACATGACGAATTTAGTGAATGACCTGATGCGTCAACGCAGGTCGCACACGGATCCCCGAGGATGGGAGGTCTTCGCTCAAGGCTTGAAAGACATGCATGTACCACAGGAATTGGTGGGGAACCCCCAGCGCTGGGCCTGGATGCAGCGGACCCAGCAATCGCCGAGTGGCCCACTACCTTATTGGGAAGACGAGTGGAAACGGATTCACCCCCCAAAACACCACCACAACGGGCACCTTCTTTTCGCGCCTTTAAAAAACCACCCTTGATCAAGACACCCCACATCTCCAGAGCCGTGACACGTAGCAAGTCACCGCGACGAGCACGACGCCGGACACAACCGCCCAAGGCCTGGAACACCTATTAAAACCAACAGCAGCAGCAGGACAGCTCAGTCGCCATGTTTTACCTCACCCTACCCAGTAACAGTTCGCTGGATGTGTTTCCTGACAACACGTTGGCCAAGTACGTGACCCAGTTACCGCAACCGTTGCATTTACCTGGGCGCTGGGAATGTGGCCTCGTGGATATCCAATACCCTTACTCGTGGTACAACGTGCGAGCCAATGAAGTGTGGTACGAGATGACCTACGAAGGAAAAGACACCCGACTCACCATCCCCGAAGGCCAATACGATACTCCCAAGGAGTTCTTGGGTGGGCTCACAAGACTGTTGCATTATAAGGCTCTACGGGAGGTCACGAATAGTTCAAGACCCGTGAAAGCCTATCCCTTCAAGAATCACGTGGACTTTGATTACAACGCACACAACGACAAGGCACAGATCCTCCTCACCGCCAACGTGAGTGTCGTACTGAGTCCTATCCTACAGCAAATGCTGGGTTTCGATCTACAGACGTTCGCTGGTCCCACCGCCCACCAAGACCAGATCCCGATGGATATGAAGTCGGGTATGTACGGACTCTACGTCTACTCGGACGTGGTCGACAACCACATCGTGGGCGATATCAACACACCTCTGTTACGGGTGGTCCCCATTAAAAAGACGTATGGAGATCAAGTTACCCACAGTTAAACTCACATGCTCTACCTACCCGTACGACAAACCGACATCAACACTATCACGGTGGATATAAGAGATGACACGGGATGACCGGTGGCATTCGAACGAGGAAAAGTGGTGCTGACACTTCATTTTCGACAAGCACGTGCTCCCCACTTTGTATAATGAAGGTGCCTTACGAGTGCGATGCACGCAGCTATATGGGCTATTATGCCCAACAGGCCGGAGGTGGCCTTCCGGTCTTTAGTGGTGCACGCATGCAACGAGGACATGAGCTGGGGAACATACTCGGGAGCATCGTCAAAACGTTTCTGCCTTTGGTGACGCGTGGGGTGAAGGCAATCGGCAAACAAGCGGTACGCAGTGGACTGCAAGTCGCCGGTGATGTCTTGGGGGGTACGGCACCCAAAGAAGCCTTGAAACGGCGGGCAAAAGAAGCGGGAGGCATCTTGGTCGCCAAAGCACAACGCACCGTAGGGAATAAAAGACCTGCACCACCGAGAACACGCACCAGTCGACGACCGACCCAGCGACGACGCACATCGAAGACCCAGGATATTTTTTCTTAAAACATGTCCTTGATCCACGCAGAGTCCTGCCCCTCCACCAACAGTGAATTTGATTTGTGGACCGTCCCGCCCACACAGACCAGTGCCGAACAAGGATCATGGGTGGAGCATCTCCCGCTCTCCAGCATCAACGAAACAGGGCCCATCGAGTTCACCATCAGTAATGCGGATACGGCCTATGTGGATTTAGCCCATACATACTTGTATGTGAAAGCCAAGATCGTCAATGGGCATGGCTCCAGAATCGTCGACCAAGCAACGGTGGGCCCGACGAATCTCTGGCTGCACTCGATGTTTCAACAGGTGGATATATTTTTCAGCGACAAACTCATCAGTGACTCGACCAACACGTACCCCTATCGAGCCTACATCGAGACGCTGTTGTCGCATGGAAGAGAGGCTAAAAAATCTCAACTGACAGCCGCTTTATTCTACCAGGACACAGCCGAGCACATGGGCGCAGAGAACGACAATGCGGGATATAGCAAACGGAAGGCTTTGACCGCGAACGGCGTCTCGGTGGATCTCATGGGTCGACTGCAAGCAGACATCTTCATGCAAGACCGGTACCTCTTGAACAAGATCCCCATCAAAATCCGACTGATACGGGCGCCTCCGACCTCGCCTTGATGGCCACTAACGTAGACGGGCATGCAGCTGACTATTAGATTGTCATCCAAGACGCAGTCCTGTATGTCCGAAAAGTGAAACCGAATCCAGCCGTTCAATTGGGACACCTCAAAGCCTTGGAAACAAAACCAGCCCAGCACCCTATCCGGCGTGTGCAAACCAAAGTGTTCTCTGTGTCTGCTGAAAATATGAGCGCCAACAAATAAAACCTGTTCCTGGGGGAACTACCCAAGCGATTGATCCTGGCCTGTGTGGAAAATACCAGTTTACCCAGAGAACCCGTTTGACTTTAAACATTTCGGCATCAATTTTGTGGCCCTGCATGTGGATGGACAACAGGTCCCAGCCACGGCCTTAACACTGAACTTTGGGCGCGCTAATTTCATTCGAGCCTATCAGAGCCTGTTTAAAGCCACCGGTCAAATCAACCAGGACGAAGGGAATATGATCAGTCGGGAGGACTACGCGAACGGATACACGTTGTTCTGTTTCGATCTGACCCCCACCTTAGAGAACGACCATCAGCTGGCCCTCGCCAAGCAAGGCAATTTACGGTTGGAAATCCACTTTGCACGAGCCCTCCGGAGCACTGTCAATGTGATCTGCTACGCCGAGTTTGACAACATCATTCAAGTGGACAAGGCGCGCAACGTCCTGTGTGACTTCTCCACCTAACATGGATACAGACCCGATAACCACCGTGCTGGAGAATGACCCAGAGACACGTATGGTCTTTCAAGGGTTGTTCGCCCGAGATGTGTTCCCATTAGACCGTATGTATCCTGCTGCTTACGTTCTCAACACGGACCCGATGGATCGACCCGGTGAACATTGGGTGGCCGTGTACTTGACAGAACAGCAGGGCGAATACTTTGACCCGTACGGCCTGCCACCCTCCATCCCCATTTAACAGACTTCATGGATCAAGGCACAGAGACGTGGTGTTGGAACAGTCAAACGTTGCAAAGCCTGACCAGTAGCGTGTGCGGACAATATTGCTTGTTTTACCTGTACCATCGATGCCGGGGCAGAACCTTATCTACCATCGTACAGATGTTTGACGAGTACCCCAAGGCCGAGGCCGTCCATCATTTCAATGTACAAGCCCCGTTCTGGGCTTAAGTTCTTTCAATGTACAAGCCCCCTGTTCTGGGCTTAAGTTTACAAGCCCCCTGTTCTGGGCTTCAGTTCTTTCAATGTACAAGCCCCCTGTTCTGGGCTTCAGTTGTCACGTGGTTGTTCTCACGTTGTTGTTGTTAGTTATTGTTGAATAAAAAACAAAATGAGATCTCACCAAAAAAACCCTGTCTTGTGTGTTTTCTATATGAGCATAATGCATGAAACTGGCTTTGAACACCGTATTAGCCAATCAGTGGCCTAGAATGGAGCCAAAGGTAACCCATCCATGTCCAGAAAACATTACCTGGGTGTACAAGAACCCGGATGTAGGCGCGGGCGTAGGCGAAAGCATCCTAATACCCGGATGTAGGCGCAGACGTGAGCGAAATTCTAGTACCCGTCCATTGGTTCTTTTATCGATCACTCATTGGCTCATTTTTTCGACCGAGAAAGCATCCTAGTACCCGGATGTAGGCCCAGACGTGAGCGAAATTCTAGTACCCGTCCATTGGTTCTTTTATCGATCGCTCATTGGCTCTTTTTCTCGACCGCTGATTGGTGCAAATGGAACTGCCCATCCTTCCCAGGTTAATTTACAATCCCCTTTTTGGATTCAAGCTCTGTATATCGATGCCGCAACATTTTTGCCGAACCTTGCCGAAAGGGAGACCTTTGACCTTTTGACCTGGATGTGACCTTTGACCCGACATTCATCCGCGCACTTCCGGTGATGCCGCGCACTTCCGGTTAACCCGCGCGCGCGCGCTGCGGCCGGGGCGAGCCGGGCCGGGCCGGGAAAAACCACACAGACAGGTCAGTACATGCATTCCTATCATGTTCCCAGGTCACACCCCATTCACACAGACCCTCATGCATACCCGGATGCAGGCGCAGACCTCAGCGAAATTCTGGCGGGAAAACCCCCACAGACAGGTCAGTACATGTCCTATCATGTTCCAAGGTCACGCCCCATTCACCCAAACCGGAAGTGACGTCATATCCCTAATTTTACATGCACCCATCCATGACTGGATGCCCCTTCACTCGACACCTTTGATACCTCACTCGACTCAATCGGACCATTAGTGACCCACCTAGACCGCAAAAACGTCTATTTCCACACCCGTTTCCCACAATTCCATGTCTGCGCATGCGCAGAATGTGGACAACGGCCGAGACACTACTCCAGGCGGTTGCTCCCTCACATATGCTTCACATGGATACCTCACTCGACTCCATCGGCCCATTAGTGGCTCGCCTAGGCCCCAGAACGTCTATTTCCATACACTTTCTCTACTGCGCATGCGCAGAATGACGTCAGTTCCACGTCACACCCAGCCCGTTGGATACTCCCTCACGTATGCTTTACATTGATACCTCACTCGATACAATCGGCCCAATAGTGGCCCACCTAAACCCCAACACGTCTATTTCTATACTACGTCCAGACTGCGCATGCGCAGACTATGGACAACAAACGACACACTAGGCTAGGCGGATGCTCCCTCACGACAGCTTCAAAATAAGACCTCATACGACACCATAGGATCATTAGGGGCTCACCTAAACCCTAAAACGTCTATTTCCACACCCTTTTCCCAGAATTCCCTGTCTGCGCATGCGCAGAATGTTGACAACGGCCGAGACACTAGGGTGCACTCCGGAGATTCTTTTATTCGGCATGGAATAGACTATGGCTCCGTTTTTCGGCCACCAGTTGTCGTAAAACCTTCAACCCAAATCACTTATATGTATATATTTTCTGAAAGAGCATGATGAAACTATTATTTTAAGATATAACACTGCTATGTTATAGAAAAATTAAACTCGAACATTCTCCTCCATGCTTGCTTCATTTTTCCTAGAAAACCCCTTAAAAATGTCGAAAAATGGTCAAATTCGGCTCAATTTCCAGAAAAATCTGTAAGAGCGATTTCAATTAAACTTCTTACTCACGTTCCCTGGTCCGGTCTCAACTTAAAAAGGCAAAAAAAAGGGGATGTTAACCTAACCGTTTTTGTCAGATTTTCTTCCCGTAAATGAGTCCCGATTTTTAGGCACACCCAAGGGGCATAACTGAGGCAGGACAAACTTTACTCCATGATCCCGATCAGCGTGTAGACGAAGCCAGCACTCGATTTGTACGTACTCGTTTGCAGCGTTGATAATGCTGAATAGGATGGCATTATAGATATAAGCTATTAAGAAGACAAGAAGAATTATGATGTAGCAGAACAAGGGCAGTCTATCGTATTATGAAATTAGAGAGGGGCCATTACTACGAAACTGCGGAGGCCACCTTAAGGGGCAGGATGTTTTTTACGAAATTAATTATTCACATGTATCGTAATCTCAGAGTGTTTGCGAGTATGGCGGTATACAACACTTGCCAGTTATACATATTATTTTGGGAAATCCGACCGATAACTTTCCCCCTACCCCATCTTTGTTTTGATCAATTTTGCCAATTCTAGCAGGATTTTCGAGAACAAAACTCAAAATTAACCTATTTCTTCTTAATAATGGTCATCCATTCGGCAATATGAAGGCCGTGGTTACTTTTTCGCTTTCCAATGATAGCAGAAACGCGGGAAAATGCAAATAAGCGATGTAACCAAGTCAAATTATTGGTAATTTTGCACTCAATTTTCTCTTAGAAACATGGGAAATACTTCAGAAACTTGAGAAATAATTTGTAAAACCATAATAATATACATCCATTCCATCCTTTATGGACTGTAAATGGGTTCTCTTGTAAAGAAAATTTACACTGGCAAATTTATATCATTCTGATAGGACCTCGTTCTGCCATAATATCCACCGAAATCTCAGTCCAGGGGGAGATAACTCCTGTATGGAATACAGTATGCAGTAACCTCAATTGTATACTAATGGACACACTGTGGATTATTTTAATCGAACTCCTGGTCTTCTTTCCACCTGCTTCCGAAAATAGCGCTTCAGGTATAACTAGGCAGTCAAAATTAAACAATCTGGCGTAATGATACATCTCCGCTCCGTAACGGAGTCTACATTAAGATAATGCATAGACTCCACTATTATGCCTTAAAGGGTGCACTCCGGAGATTCTTTTATTCGGCATGGAATAGACTATGGGTCCGTTTTTCGGCCACCAGTTGTCGCAAAACCTTCAACCCAAATCACTTATATGTATATATTTTCTGAAAGAGCATGATGAAACTATTATTTTAAGATATAACACTGCTATGTTATAGAAAAATTTAACTCGAACATTCTCCTCCATGCTTGCTTCATTTTCCTAGAAAACCCCTTAAAAATGTCGAAAAATGGTCAAATTCGGCTCAATTTCCAGAAAAATCTGTAAGAGCGATTTCAATTAAACTTCTTACTCACGTTCCCTGGTCCGGTCTCAACTTAAAAAGGCAAACAAAAGTGGATGTTAACCTAACCGTTTTTTGTCAGATTTTCTTCCCGTAAATGAGTCCCGATTTTTAGGCACACCCAAGGGGCATAACTGAGGCAGGACAAACTTTACTCCATGATCCCGATCAGCGTGTAGACGAAGCCAGCACTCGATTTGTACGTACTCGTTTGCAGCGTTGATAATGCTGAATAGGATGGCATTATAGATATAAGCTATTAAGAAGACAAGAAGAATTATGATGTAGCAGAACAAGGGCAGTCTATCGTATTATGAAATTAGAGAGGGGCCATTACTACGAAACTGCGGAGGCCACCTTAAGGGGCAGGATGTTTTTTACGAAATTAATTATTCACATGTATCGTAATCTCAGAGTGTTTGCGAGTATGGCGGTATACAACACTTGCCAGTTATACATATTATTTTGGGAAATCCGACCGATAACTTTCCCCCTACCCCATCTTTGTTTTGATCAATTTTGCCAATTCTAGCAGGATTTTCGAGAACAAAACTCAAAATTAACCTATTTCTTCTTAATAATGGTCATCCATTCGGCAATATGAAGGCCGTGGTTACTTTTCCGCTTTCCAATGATAGCAGAAACGCGGGAAAATGCAAATAAGCGATGTAACCAAGTCAAATTATTGGTAATTTTGCACTCAATTTTCTCTTAGAAACATGGGAAATACTTCAGAAACTTGAGAAATAACTTGTAAAACCATAATAATATACATCCATTCCATCCTTTATGGACTGTAAATGGGTTCTCTTGTAAAGAAAATTTACACTGGCAAATTTATATCATTCTGATAGGACCTCGTTCTGCCATAATATCCACCGAAATCTCAGTCCGGGGGAGATAACTCCTGTATGGAATACAGTATGCAGTAACCTCAATTGTATACTAATGGACACACTGTGGATTATTTTAATCGAACTCCTGGTCTTCTTTCCACCTGCTTCCGAAAATAGAGCTTCAGGTATAACTAGGCAGTCAAAATTAAACAATCTGGCGTAATGATACATCTCCGCTCCGTAACGGAGTCTACATTAAGATAATGCATAGACTCCACTATTATGCCTTAAAGGGTGCACTCCAGAGATTCTTCCATTGGGCATGGAATAGACTATGGGTCCGTTTTTCGGCCACCAGTTGTCGTAAAACCTTCAACCCAAATCACTTACATGTATATATTTTCTGAAAGAGCATGAGGAAACTATTATTTTAAGATATAACACTGCTATGTTATAGAAAAATTAAACTCGAACATTCTCCTCCATGCTTGCTTCATTTTTCCTAAAAAAACCCTTAAAAATGTCGAAAAATGGTCAAATTCGGCTCAATTTCCAGAAAAATCTGTAAGAGCGATTTCAATTAGACTTCTTACTCACGTTCCCTGGTCCGGTCTCAACTTAAAAAGGCAAAAAAAAGGGGATGTTAACCTAACCGTTTTTTGTCAGATTTTCTTCCCGTAAATGAGTCCCGATTTTTAGGCACACCCAAGGGGCATAACTGAGGCAGGACAAACTTTACTCCATGATCCCGATCAGCGTGTAGACGAAGCCAGCACTCGATTTGTACGTACTCGTTTGCAGCGTTGATAATGCTGAATAGGATGGCATTATAGATATAAGCTATTAAGAAGACAAGAAGAATTATGATGTAGCAGAACAAGGGCAGTCTATCGTATTATGAAATTAGAGAGGGGCCATTACTACGAAACTGCGGAGGCCACCTTAAGGGGCAGGATGTTTTTTACGAAATTAATTATTCACATGTATCGTAATCTCAGAGTGTTTGCGAGTATGGCGGTATACAACACTTGCCAGTTATACATATTATTTTGGGAAATCCGACCGATAACTTTCCCCCTACCCCATCTTTGTTTTGATCAATTTTGCCAATTCTAGCAGGATTTTCGAGAACAAAACTCAAAATTAACCTATTTCTTCTTAATAATGGTCATCCATTCGGCAATATGAAGGCCGTGGTTACTTTTCCGCTTTCCAATGATAGCAGAAACGCGGGAAAATGCAAATAAGCGATGTAACCAAGTCAAATTATTGGTAACTTTGCACTCAATTTTCTCTTAGAAACATGGGAAATACTTCAGAAACTTGAGAAATAATTTGTAAAACCATAATAATATACATCCATTCCATCCTTTATGGACTGTAAATGGGTTCTCTTGTAAAGAAAATTTACACTGGCAAATTTATATCATTCTGATAGGACCTCGTTCTGCCATAATATCCACCGAAATCTCAGTCCAGGGGGAGATAACTCCTGTATGGAATACAGTATGCAGTAACCTCAATTGTATACTAATGGACACACTGTGGATTATTTTAATCGAACTCCTGGTCTTCTTTCCACCTGCTTCCGAAAATAGCGCTTCAGGTATAACTAGGCAGTCAAAATTAAACAATCTGGCGTAATGATACATCTCCGCTCCGTAACGGAGTCTACATTAAGATAATGCATAGACTCCACTATTATGCCTTAAAGGGTGCACTCCGGAGATTCTTTTATTCGGCATGGAATAGACTATGGGTCCGTTTATAGGCCACCAGTTGTCGCAAAACCTTCAACCCAAATCACTTATATGTATATATTTTCTGAAAGAGCATGATGAAACTATTATTTTAAGATATAACACTGCTATGTTATAGAAAAATTTAACTCGAACATTCTCCTCCATGCTTGCTTCATTTTTCCTAGAAAACCCCTTAAAAATGTCGAAAAATGGTCAAATTCGGCTCAATTTCCAGAAAAATCTGTAAGAGCGATTTCAATTAAACTTCTTACTCACGTTCCCTGGTCCGGTCTCAACTTAAAAAGGCAAAAAAAAAGGGGATGTTAACCTAACCGTTTTTTGTCAGATTTTCTTCCCGTAAATGAGTCCCGATTTTTAGGCACACCCAAGGGGCATAACTGAGGCAGGACAAACTTTACTCCATGATCCCGATCAGCGTGTAGACGAAGCCAGCACTCGATTTGTACGTACTCGTTTGCAGCGTTGATAATGCTGAATAGGTTGGCATTATAGATATAAGCTATTAAGAAGACAAGAAGAATTATGATGTAGCAGAACAAGGGCAGTCTATCGTATTATGAAATTAGAGAGGGGCCATTACTACGAAACTGCGGAGGCCACCTTAAGGGGCAGGATGTTTTTTTCACGGAATTAATTATTCACATGTATCGTAATCTCAGAGTGTTTGCAAGTATGGCGGTATACAACACTTGCCAGTTATACATATTATTTTGGGAAATCCGACCGATAACTTTCCCCCTACCCCATCTTTGTTTTGATCAATTTTGCCAATTCTAGCAGGATTTTCGAGAACAAAATTCAAAATTAACCTATTTCTTCTTAATAATGGTCATCCATTCGGCAATATGAAGGCCGTGGTTACTTTTCCGCTTTCCAATGATAGCAGAAACGCGGGAAAATGCAAATAAGCGATGTAACCAAGTCAAATTATTGGTAACTTTGCACTCAATTTTCTCTTAGAAACATGGGGAATACTTCAGAAACTTGAGAAATAACTTGTAAAACCATAATAATATACATCCATTCCATCCTTTATGGACTGTAAATGGGTTCTCTTGTAAAGAAAATTTACATTGGCAAATTTATATCATTCTGATAGGACCTCGTTCTGCCATAATATCCACCGAAATCTCAGTCCAGGGGGAGATAACTCCTGTATGGAATACAGTATGCAGTAACCTCAATTGTATACTAATGGACACACTGTGAGTTATTTTAATCGAACTCCCTGGTCTTCTTTCCACCTGCTTCGAAATAGCGCTTCAGGTATAACTAGGCAGTCAAAATTAAATAATCTGTGTGTAATGGATACATCCTCCACGCCTGCATGATCTTACATTGAATGCATGGAGCTTATATTATGCTTTAAAGAGTTGCACTCCGGAGATTCTTTTATTCGGCATGGAATAGACTATGGGTCCGTTTTTCGGCCACCAGTTGTCGTCAAACCTTCAACCCAAATCACTTATATGTATATATTTTCTGAAAGAGCACGATGAAACTATTATTTTAAGATATACCACTGCTATGTTATAGAAAATTTAAACTCGAACATTCTTCTCCATGCTTGCTTCATTTTTCCTAGAAAACCCCTTAAAAATGTCGAAAAATGGTCAAATTCGGCTCAATTTCCAGAAAAATCTGTAGAGCGATTTTAATTAAACTTCTTACACACGTTCCCTGGTCCGGTCTCAACTTAAAAAGGCAAACAAAAGTGGGTGTCAACCTAACCGTTTTTTGTCAGATTTTCTTCCCATAAATGAGTCCCGATTTTTAGGCACGCAGGGAGGCATAACTGAGGCAGGACAAGCTTTACTCCATGATCCCGATCAGCGTGTAGACGAAGCCAGCACTCGATTTGTACGTACTCGTTTGCAGCGTTGATAATGCTGAATAGGATGGCATTATAGATATAAGCTATTAAGAAGACAAGAAAAATTATGATGTAGCAGAACAAGGGCAGTCTATCGTATTATGAAATTAGAGAGGGGCCATTACTACGAAACTGTGGAGGGCCACCTTAAGGGGCAAGGAAGGGGCAAGGTGTTTTTCGCGAAATTAATTATACACATTTGTCGTAATCTGGGAGTGTTTGCGAATATGGCGGTATACAACACTTGCCAGTTATACATATTATTTTGGGAAATCCGACCGATAACTTTCCCCCTACCCCATCTTTGTTTTGATCAATTTTGCCAATTCTAGCAGGATTTTCGAGAACAAAACTCCAAAATTAACCTATTTCTTCTTAATAATGGTCATCCATTCGGCAATATGAAGGCCGTGGTTACTTTTCCGCTTTCCAATAGAAGTAGCAGAAACGCGGGAAAATGCAAATAAGCGATGTAACCAAGTCAAATTATTGGTAACTGCACTCAATTTTCTCTTAGAAACATGGAAAATACTTCAGAAACTTGAGAAATAATTTGTAAAACCATAATAATATACATCCATTCGATCCTTTATGGACTGTAAATGGATTCTCTTGTAAAGAAAATTTACACTGGCAAATTTATATCATTCTGATAGGACCTCGTTCTGCCATAATATCCACCGAAATCTCAGTCCAGGGGGAGATAACTCCTGTATGGAATACAGTATACAGTAACCTCAATTGTATACTAATGGACACACTGTGGATTATTTTAATCGAACTCCTGGTCTTCTTTCCACCTGCTTCCGAAAATAGGGCTTCAGGTATAACTAAGCATTCAAAATTAAACAATCTGGCGTAATGATACATCTCCGCCCCGTAACGGAGTCTACATTAAGATAATGCATAGACTCCACTATTATGCCTTAAAGGGTGCACTCCGGAGATTCTTTTATTCGGCATGGGATATACTATGGGTCCGTTTTTAGGCCACCAGTTGTCGCAAAACCTTCAACCCAAATCACTTATATGTATATATTTTCTGAAAGAGCATGATGAAACTACTATTTTAAGATATAACACTGCTATGTTATAGAAAAATTTAACTCGAACATTCTCCTCCAAGCTTGCTTCATTTTTCCTAGAAACCCCTTAAAAATGTCGAAAAATGGTCAAATTCGGCTCAATTTCCAGAAAAATCTGTAAGAGCGATTTCAATTAAACTTCTTACTCACGTTCCCTGGTCCGGTCCTCTCAACTTAAAAGGCAAAAAAAGGGGATGTTAACCTAACCGTTTTTGTCAGATTTTCTTCCCGTAAATGAGTCCCGATTTTTAGGCACACCCAAGAAGGGGCATAACTGAGGCAGGACAAACTTTACTCCATGATCCCGATCAGCGTGTAGACGAAGCCAGCACTCGATTTGTACGTACTCGTTTGCAGCGTTGATAATGCTGAATAGGATGGCATTATAGATATAAGCTATTAAGAAGACAAGAAGAATTGTGATGTAGCAGAACAAGGGCAGTCTATCGTATTATGAAATTAGAGAGGGGCCATTACTACGAAACTACGGAGGGCCACCTTAAGGGGCAGGATGTTTTTTACGAAATTAATCATTCACATGTATCGTAATCTCAGAGTGTTTGCGAGTATGGCGGTATACAACACTTGCCAGTTATACATATTATTTTGGGAAATCCGACCGATAACTTTCCCCCTACCCCATCTTTGCTTTGATCAATTTTGCCAATTCTAGCAGGATTTTCGAGAACAAAACTCAAAATTAACCTATTTCTTCTTAATAATGGTCATCCATTCGGCAATATGAAGGCCGTAGTTACTTTTCCGCTTTCCAATGATAGCAGAAACGCGGGAAAATGCAAATAAACGATGTAACCAAGTCAAATTATTGGTAATTTTGCACTCAATTTTCTCTTAGAAACATGGGAAATACTTCAGAAACTTGAGAAATAACTTGTAAAACCATAATAATATACATCCATTCCATCCTTTATGGACTGTAAATGGGTTCTCTTGTGAAGAAAATTTACACTGGCAAATTTATATCATTCTGATAGGACCTCGTTCTGCCATAATATCCACCGAAATCTCAGTCCAGGGAGAGATAACTCCTGTATAGAATACAGTATGCAGTAACCTCAATTGTATACTAATGGACACACTGTGGATTATTTTAATCGAACTCTGGTCTTCTTTCCACCTGCTTCCGAAAATAGCGCTTCAGGTATAACTAGGCAGTCAAAATTAAACA
>JAVTVY010010198.1:0-45325 GCA_036873755.1 Hanleya hanleyi
GAATGTCACTCAAGTTGAGTGCATTTAACTCAAGTTGAGTGAAAATTTCACTCAAGTATTGAGTGGGATGAATTTCCACTCTTACTTGAGTGAAATTTCACTCAACTTTTTTAGAGAGTATAAAAGCTTACCTCCACATTTTCCTGTCCACAATCAGACCCATGTCATCCTTAGATCCTGCCGATATTCTGCGATATTTGGCCAACAATATCGACAAGTACGAAGCCGGGAAAAGTCAGCAAGAGAAGCGTTCCGTATACGTCGAGCTGCTCAAAGGAATTGATCATTGAAAGTGAATATATTCATTTTTAGTTTTATCTTTGATTGTTTGAGCGAGATACTATTCTTTTTTGGTATCACCCATTTACATAGAAATGGGAACAGTGAGTCATTGTAACCCGCAATTAATATATTTTGTAGACTTCATATATGGCTAATATGTATACATTACCGGTAGTTCAACCTAAGGCGCTCACAAACTAATGGTGTATTCGTGACAAACACCGGGTATATTTGCCTATTCCATTCAAGATTGAATAAGGGTGGCCCATATCGATAATTTTATTATACATCGATAAATTTTTTTTACATTTTTTTATTACATTTTCTGCATTTATTGGGGATGTTCTGGATTTTCGCCTATTTTCTGCAAACAGATTTTAGTTGATCACATGTTTTCTTTACATTTTTGTCATTTCTAGTAACGTCGTCATAAATGACTTTATCGTGTTTTTTCTTCAACGAAAACCAAACAAAACTCTTGGAAACGTTTACACCGTTTAAACCGCAGAGTAAACCTTTAAACCGTCGAGTTTGCTGATTGTCCCAGGGTACGTGTTTGTTTTTATTTATATAATGTTCTCACCGATTACATCCATATCAATATTCACCAGCTTCTTTAACTTATATGCGTATGTATAATCGAATTGTTTACTACAGGGATAGAACAAGACCCCTGGGGTTTTATTCCCGCCAACTGCCTTTTACAACTATAAATTGTACAATTAATTTATCTTGGTGAATAAATGAATGAATCAATGAATGAATGAATGAATGAGTAAACTTTTAAACCGCGGAGTAAGCTTTACACTGCGCTTTACTTCGCGAATTAAAAGTTTCCGCCGTTATTAAGAATGCGAGAAATCTGAAGAAATTCTGTGTTAACCTTATCTGACCTGGGATGTTTAGGACCTGTCCAGGCCTAAGGGGGGGGGGTGAATTTGCCAAATGACCCCAAAATGATAAACTACAAATTCACGGAGTGTCAGCTCTCAATTTTTTGTCATTCCGGAGATTGCGCAGAAAGTTTGGTGGTGGGGGGGGGGTGTCGAATGTCCCTCCCGCAGGCCTGGTAGGGTTAAACAAGGAATTTTTTGCATGAAATAGTCCAAGATATGTAGAAAACATGCAAATTTGACCCCGTCTTTGAAAGACCCACGGAATATGCCGTTAAAAAAATACAAGTAGTGGCCTAGTTACCCCACTGAATGGCAGCTTCCACACCTTTATAGAACAATTAAATATCGCGACTTGCATTCATAGAAACAGAAGAACGTTATTTCTCGTTTTGACTTGTTGTAACGTATGCTCGCCAATATGTTGTATTCTTCATTGTAGTGAACAAGCTCCCACCGGACAAGGAAAGAGGCGAAAAATCTCGAGGAATAGCCCTTAGGTGTGATGCAGTCTTACCTGGCTATTTCTTAGCATAGATTTAACAAGTTTTCTGTTAAAATTATCTTGTTTTTTCATTTCATTTTCGTCCTCACTCACCTCCTGGATAGGAGGGAGAGACAGAGAGAGGGGGGATTAGCGCGTTATTGACCTACTTACAACCGGTGACGTCAACAGGTCACTTTCGGCTGACCTTTGTGAGGTCACTCTCGGTTCCGGTCACGTGATCGGAAGTGCACAATAGTGGAAATGCGCACAATAGCGGAAATCATGCGCAGGGTCAAAGGTCACTTTATGTCACATGACCGGAACCGGAAGTGACTTCACAAAGGTCAGACGGAAATGATCTGTTGGCGCCACCTGTCGGAAGTAGGTCAATAACGCCGTAACTCCCCTTTGTATACTACTCTCTGGTAAACATGTTCACGTGTAAACTGGATGGAAACTCTGGAGTAGTAATCGAGGCGGACACTGAGCTCCAGGTTAGGACTTTCGTCTCCTGGAAGCCGGTGTCCCAGGACATCCAAATCCAGACCTGAATACCCGACGGACAATTAAATCCAGATCTAAGTGTCTTGGGACATTTACGTCTAGACGCGAGTGTCCCCCGGACACTGGATGCATCGGGCCACCGTTTCCGTCACACCAGCATAAGCGGTATTAGATACAAATCTAGAGCTATGATGGAAATGCTCTGACAACTCGTATATTGGTAACTGGTGAGCTGTTTCGCTATGACAACTCGTACACTGGGGATTGGTGATCTGTATCGTCGTCAGATGAAAATGACGGCATTTAACACAAAAGACTAGTCTGTAAGGCCCGATGTCGACCCAGCATCTACTTCCCACAAATGCCAACATATATCAAAGACCAAAAGATCTGTACAGGGGGCGGGCCTCGGGGACGAAACGTCCACCAACAGAATCTCGCCATATACAGGTAAAAATTACAACACATATAAGGGAAGTGAGAAGAGGTGCCGACATACTGACAGAGCCACATGACTTCACAGTATAGTCTTCTGGTTAACCTATCCTAAAGCACATACCAAGAATCTAACGATTCGTGATATGTGTTGTATCTCAGGTACTCTTTTGTTGTACCTGTTCATGTGGCAACTTGGATGACATGACCACACGGCCCCTAGCACCGGCATAAGCGGTATTAGATACAAATCTAGAGCTATGATGGAAATGCTCTGACAACTCGTATGTTGGTAATTGATGAGCTGTTTCGTGATACATGACAGATAGGGTTAAAACCCCAACAAAAGTATCAATCCAGACTTGGCTATTGTATGCATTGTCTCGCGATCCTTACATGGAGTATGAACCATGTTCATTCGGCTGTATCGGGATTTCTGAAGCGCGAGCTTAGTGGAGTGAAACAGGAACTCGAAGTGGATCATATATACGATTAAAAGACGCCAGTCTAAGCAAACACAGATTTATCACAGCAGATTGCTTTGGGATTTATCGCCGATCGATCAAAGATCGCAAGCTTAACTGTTTTTCCCCTAACCCTAAAAATGATCAATCATGCATCAGTGTGACTTTTCTGGGTCTGGCCGACTTTCAAAGCGTACATATACGTCTGCACCAATCCGACGTCTGTAATCGACCACTTTTACATCCCCAATGCATGGCACGTAATTTTTCACCAAGCCGTAAAATAGTTGCATTAAGAGACAAAGACACAAGCAATTTACGAGCAAATCAGGTGAGATTAATCTCGACGGACGAGTTCCACTCGGCTATACCTTGAATTCTGAAGAGCGAGCTTGGAAGAGTGGATCATTTATATTCGGTTAACATACGTCAGTCTCGCTTGTTATCTTTTGCTCTTCAGGACTGATTTTAGCGCCTATCGATCGAAAGTGCGAAGGCTTAACTGCTTCTTTCCTTAACTTGTCCATTTGTCAGGACAAGCCTATTTTGGTTTGAAATGACAATGCTCAAGTCGCTTCGTTTGAGTTTATATTAGAGACTTTGAACTTTGAGTTATTGGGTTTCCAGAAAATATCATCGTACATGATACTCGTTATTCCCATCTACCGAACATTTTCGTCCAGGGAATCAGTTTCGTCGAGCTCCAGATATTAACCTTTTAAATGCCTAATTTGTTGGGATTCTGGTAACTATGTACGAAGTATAGTCTCAGATAATCAGTTTCAAGGCTGCTAGTTCAGGGAATCAACCGAAAATTGGACACATCTAGGAAACAATCATTTATGTGATATCCAAGTTATATCTCGCGCGTCTGTCTACATTTTAAAACAACCTATTGTAAAATATCGAATGAGATAATGAAGGATTTAGGCTCATTTATATTTTGATTAGGTTATTATATAGAAAATCATATAGGTATCTAAATCAGTTTTGGAAAGTTTATTGTAATGTCAATTCACGGGTTTTAGTCGGTACGTGTATATACAGTACAGTATATTAGAGTTGGGGGCGTATCTCTGCTATTCGAATGGAAGCCAGGAAATACTGACCACTGTATGAAATTGAAGTGGTCGAGGAAAACACTGACCATTAAAGATAAGCTGATAATTGGTGTCTGGTAGAGCAAGAGATTTGGCACTTCAGATTTAATTGATACTGAAATATAACTTGATTTGTGCTGTGTGTTAGAGAGAGGCATTTACTATAAATTGTCTTCCATTTAATATAATATACATGTATGCTATTTGAATCATTTTGGTTAAACAGCCTGTATCATGCAGTGTAAGCAGAGCTCAAGTGTCATTCCGGTAGATCCTTAATTAAGTGTTTGAGTCGTGTGAAATTAGAGTTTGGTACTAGCATGTGTCAAGTGTTTTTGTTTGTTCGACTCTATAAAACCGTGGTGTATAGTACACTAGTTAGACTTTTAACATCTGGGTCTCCTGAGACAGTTGGTGTTCTGTCTCAGAAGTCATATAACATCATGACTTGATATTTGACTGTACGATCTGTCTACAAGAACTTTGATTGTGACCTACTGCTGGTTATTGTTTCAATTGCGTATACTTGTATTATTGGAACTTGGAGGATTGAATAAAATCAATCTCGGCTTCATCATCGAGTTTTCTTGCGTCATATTTCCATCTAGAGCAACACTAGATCTTACCTACAACAGTCGTTTTTACGGTTATGAGAAAAGTGAACCATTGAGTGACGACGCTAGCCGAAACAACAAAAGAAGAAAACTCATTAAAATTTCTCACTATGAACAAGAATAAAAAAGTAAAACTCATTTTAGGGAAGCTCCCTCAGTGTCATTTTCACGTACTGATTTTCGAAAACATTTTATATTCAGACAGTGCTATTTCCCTCGTACGAAGGGTGCTTACCGTTAGCTGATTTTTGGGAAACAGTGTCGTTTAGTCCTATCGCTGTTTCTCAACGAGGTTTAATCTCGAGCTAAAAGGCATGATTTAATTGAGACGCCTTTCTGTTGCTGTCAACGAAGCAACTGCTGTCAATCGCCATTTGTAATCATGTAATTTTGACAGCTTTAGAAATATTGCCTTTGTTGGGTGTAAAACATCAGTTGTACAACCAATGTAGGAGAATACATCAAGATCAGTTGAGAACCATTGCAGGAGAATTGTTATATATTTCCTCATGAGTATCAGTTTAGACGAAGCACTGATTTTAGCGTAATACGAAGATGGTTCGCGATAATGAATACAGAAATTCTTTCGAATGTTGAATTCGACGCTTGAAGTGATTCAGACCTGCCTGACTCTACAGGAAAGCCTCCATCGGCACATCACATTCAGACTAGGTAAGAATACGGAGAATTCTAGGACGTTGCTTTGGTATAACATCCGCGCTTTTATTGCGTGAAAATTATTTTATGGACGGCGGCTAATATTGAATGTCGGATCTAACGCTTCCTATCTATCAAAAGAGGGTCTTGGGAGATAAACAGTCCTAAGAATCCTACCATTTACAGATAATAAATTGGGGAGAATATAACAGAGAGGAAAAACGACATCTAGAAACTGGAGATAAACTATGTCAGAGCTGATGACTTTTTGTTCCATTCTGGAGATAAACTATGTCAGAGCTGATGACTTTTTGTTCCATTCAAAGTCAGCATGAACAGAACTATAAATGATGTAATGGGCACAATGGACCTTCTGAGAAAAAGCTTAAAGAAATGTTCGTTCTGGGAGGAAAGTAACATTATTCACTGAAAAAAAAATAGAACAAGATAAATCTTCAATTTGCGTTTGTAAAACCGTAATGGTTGCTAAAATATATCGATGTTCACGACATCGCGGTTTTTCAGACAGCGCATTTTAGAATAAAGATTAAAAAATGAGTTGATACAGAGATAGATACCCATATCAGTGTCAAAGAAAACATATCACGGCAGTGAATGTGATCTTCTTTGTGCATGTGGCATCGTGTGCGTATATATTGTACTTTGGTTGACGATGAGAATATATGGCCTGCTGGTGAAATATGAGCGTATCGAGCAGAATCACTGGCAAAATGCTTCGTAGATCCCGGACCATTGAACCTGACAAATTTCTTGTCAGGTGTTGTCCGACTATATTTTGACTAATGCGCACTCGTACACATTACGTCACAGTTTTTGCGTTTTCCTCTATTTTAGGACTTGGGTTGAATCAAACTCTCAGCGAAATCGAACAAACACAATATTCCAATCATCTAACGCTGGTCTTTGATTATTCGTAAATGAAAAACAAGTCTCTTCTTTGGTGGATTTTCCCTAGATGTCAATGGATCGAGATTTATATTTATTTAGGGGTCTGAGGCTCGTAGGATGTGTCTGATCCCAGTTAAGTGGGGACTGATTAACTTTTATACAGATAATGGAATTCGATTCGAATGATTTATGGACATGAGCGTCATACAAATATCATTCACAACTACTGACCAATTTTGCCTTTTGAGTACATTCTTCGTGTTTACGACTATACATCGTCCTCAACGTCACAAAACATTATTGCTAAAGCTTACAGAACAGGGCTATACCACCAAGCGCCTCCACTCAAAGTTTCTCAAATTTGGCGATACATATCGCATGCTGATAGCAAAATACGAGCGTAGTGTGCTAGACCTATGGCGTTGCCGTTCGTAACCTGTGTCTAATTTCGGTTAACCCGGAGCTCGGGGCCGTATAAACCCATGTACTTCAAGATCCTCATGGTGCTCATATGAACATCTACAATCAAAGCGTGACCGAGATACATCATTTTCTAGATGACGACTTTACAATGAATATCATATGGATTAAGAATTTGAATCGCCTGTACGGATTTGATATTTTTGGAACATCATGAGGTCTTGTCGTCATCATTGAAAACTGTTGACCGCTTCTCTCTTGCAGGAAACTAGCCTATGTTTATGTATATTACGATTGCCTTTTTGAATTTGGTACTAATGATGTTATATGGAATATGTTTTTGGATTATGGACGCGGATATTCTTTAATGGACGACGGTTGAATTATGAATAACGGACCAGACGCTTGTAATTCGCAACTTAATCTGCGTTAGGTTGTCCCGTCATTGTACCTTTTCGAAGAAGGCTTTAATAACACAGATACATTAGTTCTCCATTTTGCCTCATTTTGTAACACCACTCAGCATCCAAGAAAAAGAGATGGGTCCAGTTCACTTTAATTAATAAATACATGTACCCCCATCATCCTTGGTAATGGCTCGTCTATCAAATCCGAGCCATGACGGATAGCTTGTACACCACAACGAATACCATAGTCCCTTCAATCGGAAATATTCGTGGACTCTCTCCCAAATTAAGCTCCAGGCAATGTGTCGTGTATTTCGTCTCCTTTTGGTTGCAGATGTTCATAGCCGTGAATGTTTTGACTTAAGAGACGCCCCATGTTGTTTCCTCTCGGACTCCAAAGAGTTTGTCCTCCAGCTTTTTCTCCATATAAACTGGGCCTTCATCCAAAAATACCGAGATCCCACGAAGGTGGCGTATTGCCCCAAAAACGCCGTTCATTGGCTGATATATTAAATAAATAGTTTCAGTAATTACTCTACAGATTTGCCTGCAGACCTGTTACGGCGGTACGGAGTATACAGACCTGTTACGGCGGTACGGAGTATACAGACCTGCATTATGGGGTTTGATGAGCCCTGGTAACTGTAATTATTGACGAAATAATGTTCAATTAGAGACACTATTTATTCAGCAGCCATGGTTTGTAAAGCACTCAAGTTAGTTTTTGCGACATAAAAGCGGTAAATGTTATATCATGCAATCATCATAGCAAGACAAAGCTGTGCACCTGGCGTCAATTCCGTATCATTGACCAGCTTCATTACATCATTATCATTAGTACGCTCACATGTCACCGTCAATTTGCGATATTTTTTATCACATTTGAGCGAACATGGAATGAATGCGTTTGATAGTATTGCCCTGACAAACAATCTATTGTCAATAGAAATGTGATATACTTGTAATTTAGTATTGTAACATAATGATCTTGCTAATTATATTGCACATGCTTGCAGCTACCAGATGAAGCAAAACATTAAATGACTGGTGAGAACCTGTCAGCCAAATGATCATACACCAACCAGGTAAACGTACAGTGCTGATCTGTTACCTATTGTCTTCTTTGAAACAAAGCTGTCACCAAGTTACTGTTATATTAACAACATATATACTTTTATATTTGGGAATATATCAGTGACCATGAAGTAATAGTGAATCGCTCGGAAACAACTCAGTTACCAACTCGGTCTTCCTTCCGTTCAGTACAGTACTGCACTATTACCAACAATTACTGGTGGGAATGTTCCGCTTACAGTACTGTTCAGTTATCAGTCTCACAATTTCGCCTCATGCTGCACAATACAGTACCGAAAAGTCGGAAATATTAAGTAAAAATGTGTCAGAACGAGCCATTTCGCGTCTATATTGTCAACAAACATCCATACGGGGGGAGCATATCTCCGGGCCGCCAAGCAGGGCTTCACGCCTTCGGCGCTCGCATTTCGAGTTCCACAACGACGCTAATCGAGCCACCCCTACCCGCATTTACAAACTAACGTGCGGGTTTGATAACACCGGGCAGGATGATGTACAGAATATTTAGGATGTATTTACAGCACTGAAGATTTTCATACTACCAGAAATACAGTGCGCTGCATCCGAGCAATACACACGTGCACTGGAGATTCAATTATGAACAAATTAGATTCAGAAGAATATCCAATGCAGAAACTAAAAAAGGTTGCACGTACAAAGCAATTTATACCTCATCGGAAAGTCCCGGCAAATGGGAGAGTCATAGACCGATTTCTATGCTAGAAATGGATCTCTGCGTTATCTCAATGACATATGCCGGCGTAATGTAATATACATGCTGAACCAGGATATACTCGGTGCATCCACCGACGTACAACGTAATCCATCAGTGAAATGCGCTTTAATTCGAAGGCAGTTTAACTGTCCCAGGTCCCATTTATTTTCCGGAGATCTAATCAATTCACGCACACAGTCTTTGCTGAAAATTACTTCGCCGTGAGACCTCAGCTATCCAATTCACCTCAAAAACGGGATCTAAGGGAAAACCAAAGGCATTCAAGACACCTTATGCAGCATCGCTTCGGATAGCCATATCTGATTCATTAGCTAATTTTTAACTTTGGGTAGTTATTACAATTATTTGAATCCAGCATTTTCTTGAAATCTGTAGTATACTAGTATGTGTGATTTCAAAATTGATGACTGTCAATTTCGTTAATCCCTCCTTGTATACCGTCTGTTAAACATCAATTCAGAAGGGAAATCGCGCGGCCGTTTTAGTCCTGAAGTATGATTCAAGGATTCGGTTGAAGAGCGTCAAAGTGTAAGAGAATTCAAATGAGTAATTAATGAAATGTTTCCACTTGTCGTAGAGCGGTAAGACTTTAGGAAAGCATGGCCAGTATGAGATTAAACTACGACCAAGAGAGAATATATAAATGTATTATCGAGCTTGTGGAACTGTTCGGTATTCCCAATGGGCCAGTACAATAAGTCATGTTATTTCAGCTGACCGTTTATATGTTTTCAACTTGCTGAAAGGAATTGAGTGACTAAATACAGGAAGCGTGTTTTGGACATCAGTTTATGTACAGGTTGCCCTCTAATATTGGTTACACATTAGGTGAGAACATTCACATCGAAGGCTTCTTGAAATTTATTGTAATTTTACCCAACCAGTTATGGCATAATCAGTATAAAGACGTACATCATGCGCAGAAGTAAACATCGTGTTCAGTTTTAGCTACACTATATGATATAGATGTCACTGACTTACTGAACATCAGGTCAGTAACAAGATACATCCATTGTAGGGTTGGCATAACGGGGAATCGATCCTGTGACGTGCTGTCTTTCCATGGTCATTTCCATTTGTTCTGCCCAAATATGAGTACTGTACCCCATCAGCCTAATGTTTGACATTTCGTAACTTGTGTCAAGGAGTTACGTCCACATGAACAGCTGCAATAAATGCGTGGCTGGGATATAAATCATCACAGGGATTACTTTTGGTTCTTGTGATGTTTTAGATATATGCAGTCAGTATATTTGTCTGTGGGGTCATATGGCTTCTTCTCAGTAAGCCGGCATCGTTTTTAATGTTGCGTTTTATTGTTGCCTGTATACGGTGAGGTTCTGCTGATGGACGTTTCGTCCCCGAGATTTGTCCTCTGTACAAATTATTGTGATTGTAGTTTTTGGTCGCGTTGGACCTCACAGATAATTTTTCTGAATACGAACTTGCATTCAATAAATACTTCCTTGTTTGGGTCATTTTTCACTATCACGCGGTCATATATTTCATCATTTTCGAACAGATGACTTGATAGGGCTATTAAATCATCACCTTGAAATATTTGTATCTAATACCGTTCAAGCCGGTCCTAGGGGCCGTGTGGTCATGTCATTTAATATGTCCACATGAACATCTATAAGATAAGATAAGATAACTTTATTGACACTTCAGCACAGTCACAAGTGATTGGCAATATGGTCAGAGTACAACAGACATACAGAAAAAATGATTTGAACAATAGTGTCTATACATTTCGTCATATATCGAGCTCAATGAGCCAGCTTCAAGATTGCCGTAGTGTTTCACATAGTTTGAGATAGGAACATACAGCATACAAGATAGTCCTATTAGAACTTGCAAGCGTGAGCTTTAGTTTAACATTTCTGGTTAATTGACTGAAATATGGATAAATATCTAACATTTTGTTTAGGAATGGTAACCGAGCAATAGTATAACATGGACATGTAAATAGAACATGGTATTCATCCTCTATAGCGTTACAAGTGCATTGTTTACAATATCTCCTGTCTTTCTCTATACCACGATAATGTCCGGATTCGATTTCTAGCTTATGTGCACTTATTCTGTACTTACAAATAATACTTCTGTTTTCTTTTCCAGAGACTAAATCAATATAACTAGCTCGGTTAAATGTAGCTGTAATTGTGGAGAGTACATCAAGTTTAGATGATGAGTGTATAGATGATAATAATTCTTGCACAGTGATGTCTCTTATCCTACGCATAACAGTTTTAATATCACTCTGTGCGGCATGTAATTGATTATTATACAAATAGCCGAAACCACAAGAATTCAGTAACTTACAAACATATGCAGTCCAACTGCTACAGTCTATAGTATTGACATATACTTCATACACAAGAGAACCTGGATTGTCTAATATATGATACCAGAATTGTAAAGTGCGTTTCAGAACATCAAATTTGAGGGGAAGTCTACCCAGTTCTATTCTACATGCGTTATTGACACTTTTAGAATGTACACCAAGCAACTCCTTCATAAATTTCAAGTGTACATATTCAAATCCATCAGAATCATTGAAGGTATTTTTGCTCCCCCAGACTTCACATCCATATAGCACTATTGGCTTTACAAGAGAATCAAACATTTTTTCAAATAAATGACATTCTGTTCTACAATCTAATAATTGTTTCTGTTTAAAAAATGCTTTTAGTCCCTTGTTGCGCAAGTTTTCGATTGCATGACAGAAGTTACCATTGTTTTTTAGTATAATACCAAGATATGAGTACTGCTTTACCTCCTCCAAACTATTCCCCTGTGTATGATAGGAGACCTTTTTGGTGCGGTCATTGGAATTAAAAACCATAACTTTAGACTTGGAAATATTGATTTTCAATCCCCAAGTTTGGCAGAAAGCCTCAAGTACATCAAGTTTACTTTGTAATCCTTCTGGGGTAGATGAACACAATACAATATCATCTGCAAAGCATAGAATGTTAACTATAATTGAGTTAATGGATATGGCCCCGGTGGTATCATTTTGTATTTCAGTTATCAAATCATTAATAAATATGTTAAAAAGCAAAGGACTGAGGACGTCACCTTGTTTAACACCCTGGCATGAGGGAAATGGTTGAGATAAACCTTCTGGAAATTTTACAGACGAGGTGGTTTTCGTATACATGCTCTTCAAAAGAGAGTAAAGTTTCCCCCTAATACCAACGTGATGTAATTTATAAAGAAGACCGTCTCTCCACACAGTATCGAATGCCTTACTGAGATCAATAAAGGCACTATATAGCTTTTCCTTTTTGGATTTCTGATGGTCCATAATATTTTTTAGAGTCAGTATATGGTCTGCTGTACGACAATTTTCCGTAAAACCTATTTGGTTTTTGTGGATGATGTCATTCATATCACAAAATGCTTTTAGTCGTTTTAAAATAATTTTGTTGAATAGCTTTCCCAGGCAGCTGGTCAAAGTAATGCCTCTATAATTAGATGGATCGGATCTATCGCCTTTTTTGTACAGGGGAACAATGATACCCTTATTCCAGGCTGATGGGAATGAACCTGAAGAAAATATTGTATTAAATAACTTATGTAGAGGGCCGATAAGTACATCTATACCGTATTTAAACACCTCATTTATTGTCTCATCCTCAGCTGAACTTTTACCATTCTTAAGTCTTTTCACAGCTTCTTCTATTTCACGTATTGTAATAGGACTATCAAACTGATCACATTCTGGAACATTTGTATCTGAATTGTCCATCTCAGCCTGATCATAGTCTTGAAAAGTACTCTTAATATTTTTTTGAGATGACAAGTCCGCAAAATGCCTAATAAACTCGGCATGGTTAACAGAACCAGTATTATGAGTATCATCCTTAAGGTTTTTAAGAAGATCCCAAAACTGTCGTGGATCCTTACAATCTAACGCCTCTAATTGTCGAAGAATACTGTCTTTGTATTTCTTTTTTGTGGCATTTAGGTACCGTTTATATTTTGCCTTGTGAGAATAAAACTTTTGACGCAATTCTCCAAATGTTGGGTTTTTGTTTAACTCATATTGTAACTTTCGCAGTGTTTGCCTCATGTCTTTACACGACTGATTAAACCATTTCTTATGGACTGATTTTTTTTTTGGTCCATTTTTGTAACAATTGTGACGTATGGTTTTATCACATATAGGACTAAGTATCTCAAGGAAGTCGTCTACCATCTTTTCAGTGTCACTGAAAGAAGACTGTTCAAAGTGGTTAAAAGCCTCTACATTTTGACGGGATCGCAACTCATTACAAAAATTATCTACCTGGTCAGGGTCCCAAAAGTAACGTTTGGGTAGAGGGTTTAAAATAAACTCCTCTTCACATGGGGTATGAAACATGGTGTTGATATCACAGGTTAGCTGACAGTGGTCAGAAAAGAAAGATAGATCGTTAACTTTAAATTTCAGGATATGTGGTAAACAATCTATACTAGCTAGGATATAATCAACAACACTACATCCATTGTATTGAACAGATGTATAACTGCCCAAAGTATCACCTATGGTTCGACCATTAAGAATTCTAAGTTGTGATTGGCGACATAGTTCTATTAACAAGTTCCCACTGTAGTCAACTGATTTAGTATCCATATTATTTCGTAACAAAGGGGTATCTGAAGAATATAAATCCTCCAATAAGGGCGTATGTTTGATATCATCTGACTGTATAAAATCCTGGGCGGTACCAGTATAAGCATTAAAATCACCGCACACCATTATATGTCCTGAATCAGAAAAATGAGCAACATCGTCTGTTAGTAAACTGAACATGGTATCAGGGTCAGAAACATTTCCGGGACTGTTCTTTGGAGAAATATAGACGACTCCTACATACAAGTCTTTTGGAAGATTAAATGTTGATCTGTTCAGTTTTATCCACATAATATCTGGATGCTTTGATGGAGCTGTCACCTTTGTCACACCACATTTTAAGGAAGATTGTACATATATACATATCCCACCAGAGTTGCGCCAAGTAGTCCAGTCGCTTAGGTGAATAATCGTGACACGCCGGATTAAAGCATGAAACTTTGCATAGTTACTGTACATAGGATGCAAAAGCATATCCCGGGTAGGTGCCCGACCTGGGTGACCTTGTTCTCCCAAAATCCAAGATGGCCGCCAATATGGCCGCTAAATATTCAAATGGTCATATTCTTGCTCGTATGTTGGCTAACATTTTATTTGAAGTTACCATATATATGTTTTGATGGGCATGGAGGTCATAAACGAATATTTCAAATAGGTTACAATGACAGATTTAATCATAAATCAAGATGGCCGCCAATCAGTCGACGAAACTTGACGAGATATGGAAATTATTCATGTCCAATTAGTTTATCGTTATATATACAATACAGAACTTGAGCTGTGACATAATTTAGACATACGCGAATAACTGTGTTTCCAAAGAACTTTTGACAGGGCTATGAATACAAGAACGGCATTAGTATTGTGGCTGAGCGCCATTTTTGAATGAAATCGTGAAATGCTGGATTGAAGCTGACCCATTTCGGCAAAGTAAATGAACATGTTATATACAAACATTCCGCATGACGGTGAACGACCTGAGTGACCTAGTTTACGAAAAATCCAAGCTGGCGTTCAGTATATCAAACATGTAAATACCCGTCTTTCTGTTCAGTGTTAGTCTTGAATGTTCATTAAAATGACTAAATATACCTTTGTGTTGTTCAGAAATTAATATATTGGTAATTCTAAGCCTTTGAAAAAAATAGTGCCAAAAGATACTATTTTAAAGTCAAATCTCGTATCGTAAGATATGTAAACTATGTAAACTATGAAAGAGGATGTGAAAGTGCTGCGCAATTGTTGCTGAACCATGCTAAGTAGCACAAAGTATGTCATCTAAGGTTTCCCAGTTAAAAACTTGAAAGATCGAAAGATCGCCAAAAGAACAAGCGAATAAATAACGCTGGTTCGGAGAAACAGAGGTCTAAACACCAATCACTCGGAGCCTCTGGTAGGACCGAGCAATCTTCTGTGTGTACGCTCAAGGAGTGCTGCATGCATATATGCTCAACGGTGACTCTAGACAAGTCTATGGAAGATGGCTACCCAGCTGCAAGATACAGAACGCTTATCACAGATTGCCGGAGGAGATTTAGCGACAAATGTTTATTGGAGCTAAATAAAATAATAAATGTTTTATGGCTTACAATAATTGCTTCAGAATTTTGAAGAGAAAGAGACAAGTCGTAGGCAGGTAAAAGTTAATATTGCAAGTAATAAATGAAACTGTATTTCATTCAAAGCATTTTCCCATCATCCAATGTTCTTCGGTGGGCATGCTTGGGTGAAATTCAGTGTCAGTTATTTAGTTACCATGCAAAATTCGTAGAGTTTTTTCATGTATATATATATACATATAGTGGCATGGAGATAGCCAACTATTTGCTTCCTCATTCTATTATACATTTCAGAACATACCGCTACATCTCTTACTGACGTTTTGCCCGATTTATTTGGCGCGCCCTAGGAAAAAGACAGAGAAAGGTCCTCCCCTCATGTGTGGTCAAGAAGATCCGTGCAGCTTTTCCTTAAAAAGGAATATACCGGTTTCAGTATGCCAGGCCATGAATACATTACTAGAGTATCATGAGCAAGTTCTTTATTACAATTATGGCGCATTTCACATACATATTTTGGGGCATCAGACATGTCAGAGGAATTCTAATGACTGGGGAGGAGCCTTGGTCTACTCTACATAAAGAACCATTCCAACAGGGTTCTTTTGTATATCAAAGGTATGGAACCCTCTTAGTCCTAACGGGTCAGATAACAACAAAATGGTTCCACCATAATGCGAGTGAGTGAATAGAATTTAATTACAAGCGTCTAGTCCGTCATTCATAATCCAGCCGTCGTCCATTAGAGAATATCCGCGTCCATAATCCAAAGACCTATTCCATATTCCATATAACAGTATTAGCACCAAATTCAAAAAGACAATCATAGTATACATAAACATAGGCTTGTTTCCTGCAAGAGAGAAGCGGTCAACAGTTTTCAATGATGCCGGCAAGACATCATGATGTTCCAAAAATATCAAATCCGTATCGCTGATCAGTATTCTTAATCCATAATATTCGTTGTATAGTCATCTAAAGATGTATCTCAGTCACGCTTTGATTGTGACTGTTCATATGAGTACCATGGGGATCTTGAAGTACATGGGTTCATACGGCCCCTAGCCCCGGGTTAAGCGGAATTAGACACAAGTTACGAAACGTAGCGCCATAGATCTTGCACGCTACGTTCGTATTTCGCTATCAGCATCCGATATGTATCGCCAAATTTGAGAAACTTTGAGTGGAGGCGCTTGGTGGAATAGCCCTGTTTTATAAGTTTCTGCAACAATGTTTTGTGACGTTGATTAAAATCATCACATTTAACACAGGATCTAGCAAATGCTACTAAGCGAGATATGTATACGCTATATGCAGGTCCCACTGGAATATTACTATCCAGAAAGGGATAGTTTACGATGTCGAAATTGTAATCATCTCTTTTGTCATAAAGTCGACGAGAGAGAATGCCCGCTTCATTTTTATAGAGATAGAGATCTAAATAAGATGTGCCTGTAGGGCTATCTGTAGTTTCCTTCAAATCCAGTGAAGGTGGATATATATCCTTCACTGCGTCATTTATATAGCGATTATCCACAGCGAGAAGATCGTCTATATAGCGTTTGGTGAATGAGAAGGAACGGGCTTTGAATGGATCGGTTTTTGAAAGCGCCTGCATATAGTCATATTCATAAGAGAACAGATACAGGTCAGCCAACAGGGGTGCACAATTAGTACCCATTGGAATACCTATATGCTGCTGATATATTGTGTTGCCGAATTTCACATAGATATTTTTAATGAGAAATTCAAGCAACTCTATAAACAAAGAAGCATCCCATGAATGATATCTCTTGTATGTAGTAGAGCTAAAGAATGCTTTATGGCTTCCGACATTAATATATCTACGATCAGTTTTCTTGAACACAGATACTATTAATGAACTTAGACGGTTAATAAGGTCCTGATGAGGGATTGTAGTATAGAGAGTCGAGAAATCCCATGTGGATACATGTCTGTACGGTATGTGACCTTAGCATCAAGTTCTTCCGTAAGACATTTTGAGTTTTTCAATATCCACATACATTCAACGCCACCAGAGTTCTTAGAAATAGTGGCGCAATACCTTTCCCAAAATGCTTTACCTCCTGAAGGGCCCTCGTCAATAGGGTTGAAAGAAGCTTGGTGGTGCAGCTTCTAGAACCAGCTATGAATCTAGCTTTGTATGGTGATGTATGCATTTTGGGAGTCCAGTATAGTTTTGGTATGTCGTTATGATTGGTTGGAAGACAAATACCTCTTTCCATGAGAAACATTTTGTGATTGTTAAATAAATCTTCCAGCGTAAATGCAGTTTGGGAGTAAGTAGACGTATTTGATGAAGGTATGTCTACACTCAATTCTTTAACCAGCACCTTGTAATAGTAATATTTACATATGAATATTATATTATTCGGAGCTTTGTCTGCTGGGACTATGACGAATTGTCGCTTTCAACAATATTTCAGCTATATCACGACGAACCAACTAAGCACCACCCAGCCCAGTTGTGTTCCTGCTACTTCAAAGAGAAATTCTGTGAAGCCGCATGGAACCAGACACCCTCCATCACCCTATAAAACATGGAGGATAGCGCACAAGACGCAGACAGGACGCTAACATGGTTCAATAAAGACAAGTGATATTACAGTGCTAGATATCACATTATCAAGTTCCTGTTGCTTCTCAGCAAAATGCGTTGAAGCAACAGGAACCTGAACCCACCCAACCACCCGCTCCACCATAATGCAACTGAAATAGAACCTTTTGAGGGGGTTCTGTATAGAACCATTCCTTGATAAAATAGGCCAAGGTCAATCAAATTGGACAGGTTTCTAGTCAATCCCCAGTTGCATGCTTGGTATAAATTTGGAGATCCTATTATGTTAACAAACAAGATTGACGGACAGACAGACGGACGGATGGTCCAAGCAGACCCTACTCCTCAGTCAAACTTAGCAGAGGGGTAAAAATCGATAGACTGTATTTTCAATCACAGTGACGTTGACCTGTTGACCTAAAAAATTAATAGGGTTCCTGTTTGACCCATGGGTAAGGTATACACAAAGTCTAGCAACAATTCATGACATGGAACTGGAGATATTGAATGGACAAGCAAAAGTTAACAGACAGACCTTGTGATCGCAATAAAAGACCTCGTCTATCGATGGGTGCATAAAATTGAAGGCTATTCTGCAATATAATTACACTTTATTCATATTCATTTCTTTAGTGAAAATAGAGAAAAGCGAAGCTGGTGTACACTATCCCTCTAATAATCTCCCTATCAATATTCTATCACCCCCAATTTTGGGGACAAAATTCAATCGGTGATTCTAATAAATTTGACCACTCTCTAAAATCACTGAAATAATGAAGAAACATGAGATTGATCTAATCAAAACTCCTCCGCTTTCCCCAAGTGATTGAGACCCATGTGTAGTGTGAATTGGGGAAGAGATAGTTCTATGTGGGATGATCAAGATATACTGGTACTTAGTTACATTCAGGCATATAGGACAGAAATAGAAAAATTATATATCTGTAAAGGGGCATAACTCTGTAAAATATGGGTCGAGGGGAGCCACTTTCGATAGGCGTCTGACTAAGCACTCTGTGAAATAAGAACCGAGACGAATAAGCTGTACCTAACACAGATCTGCAGAAATAACTTGTACATTCAACTACAAATAACAAAATCGGAGATTATTATATCAGAAAGGGGCATAACTACATAAGCCAAGGCGAGTAATCCTTTGTTGGCTTGTAGAATACAACAATATAAATAAGTGTCCAAAATATAGTAGCTATACCAAACACAGTTCTGCAGATATAGCTGGTTACATTCAGGCATATAGGACAGAAATAGAAATTAATATATCTGTAAAGGGGCAGAACTCTGTAAAATATGGGCCGAGGGGAGCCACTTTTGATAGGGGTCTGGTTTAGCACTAGATAAATAAGTGTTGAAAATTTGGTGGTTGTGTCTCAAGCGGTTTTGCCTAAAATGCGATAACGGACGGACGGACGGACGGACGGACGTACATGGCGACGACAATACCCCGAGGCCAAAATGGCCAAGGGGTAAAAAATGGATTTTATGCATGATTTTGAACCATTTAGTCAACTTTCTGTTCTACTAAATTTGATCACTTCCAGATTTTATGGTGGGAAATTTCATTTCCTGAGATTGAATTATCAGAGGGACTACCATTTCATTTCCTGAGATTGAATTATCAGAGGGACTACCATAACTTGACTATCTTCATAGATTATAGTGAAGTATCAATTGTCGGCTTTTCCTGTGGAGTATCACAAGGGTCCTTGCAGAACTGTTTATGATTTAGGGAAACGGGACTTGTGCTTGGCTACAAGGTCCAGTTTGTTGGACTTTCGGAATCCACTGGTAAGAGATTTTGGATTCTGTAAATTAGTTTCAGCCCTCGCTCTGGAGTATGATGGAAACATCAGCCGCCTGCTCTTCACTGCATCCTTGAGTCTAGTTACATATCCTGAAAATAAAATATAACTTTAGAGCACACACATTACATCAGCTGGAGGCTCTATGTATATACTCTCTCCTTGAGGCCATCCACAATAATATTTATGTTTCCAGTAACCCGACCTACTCATATATTTTACAGAAAAAAAAAATTCAAGTAGATATTTTTTTATTTCTACTTTTTTCAGCAGTACTTCATGAAATCCTATACAAGAAAAAGTCAATGTACGAAAAATAAAAATAAAAGATATAACAAAATAATTTAAAAAATCCTACCTACCTACCCAATTTTTCTAAAGTTGGTTACTGGAAACACAAATATTATTGTGAATGGCCTGATCTAAAACTAACTAAAATTTAGTCCATTGATGAGCATCACTTCTCAGCCACAGTTAGAAGTAATGTCGCTAAGTTATTCAATGTGTTCAGAAATTAGGCATTACAACCATCTGGACTGTCATTCATAATTCAGCCCTCATCCATTCAAGAATATCAGCGTCCATAATGCAATTGGGAAATCACTCAAACACTGATTATCTTCAACGATGTTTCAAATATCCCCGTCTTCTCGAGCAAATTTACCAGCCCAAAACATTACATTTATTTTCTTCAGTTATTTTTGGAGAATATTTCCTTCAAAGGCAATAATTCTAAGTTACCATATGTTGGTCCCTTCTTGACGGCTTTCACAACAGCACTTTCCCCCTTGTTGGCCCTTGGATAGCAGGTTGCCCACTGTGGTTCACCATCTTTCCTCTTCTTCTGTTCCAGTTCTCCATTTTCGTTGTAGTGCAGGGCAGCAAGATACATTCTGTAAAAATATGTTCAATCCCAATAGTTTCGTAATGCAGGTGAAGACTATTCGAGTGTAAATAAATATTATAAGTCCCGTTCAACAAACAGCGCCAAAATGATGTAGCCTTCGAACAAGTCCAACGAGATACATTTATGTGCTGAATTCGTGCCCTGTACACCTTTCGTGTCCCATTGATGGAGCAGGACATGTCTCAATAGAATATATATACAGACACAATGATCGCAACTGATGTACGCTGACTTCTTGTAGAAGTTAGAAGCAGCAAAGAATACGCCTATATGTATCTGGTGATTGTGCCTACAATACCTTCAAGAATATTTGATGTTTGTGGATCAATATGAAGTGTTTATCAACTGGAACAGGCATTGTATCTATGCAGAAAATTCAATTGTCTACTTCTTGTGGTGCGCCATGTCAACAAGGCCATATTGACTATTGTGTTCAAAATTTTATAAATTTTAATAGCCATGTCATCACCCAGTTCAGGAACCCTTTTACTGACCTGCTTTGCATGGCACCATAGAAGAAATGCTGCTGCCTTGATGCAAAATGATTTACTACATTGTGGAACACTTCCAGAGAGTAGGTTTGGTGCACAGGTGACAGCTTGTGGATGTCTTTAATCAGCTGTTTCTTCTTGATAATGTCTTCAAGCGCTTTGTATGGTTTAGATCCTAACAAATGAACAGTAAAGCATCTCTGTTAAAACAAGAGATATGCTCTCAATAAAGGACAAAGTGAAACATAATTTAACGTGTTACTTGCTTTAAGCATCGTTATGTCAAGATGGTGTGCCCACAAGCGACATAAGCGACATAAGCCCCAAAGCAGCTGCCTTGTACTGCTAGTCATATTATCTGGACACCTTGATCTATCCTCTTAATGCTGACCAAGTGAGGAAGCAACATGTTAAGATTGATGCCAGGACATTCTATAAACACTAGATTACCACAGTACGGTCTCTTCACAGATAAGATCATGATGATATTACCGACAACTCAGTTCCACCAAAATATCACACAAAAAATGCGCTAACAAATTGCCAAAATCTGTCTGTACAATAAGCACAGACAGAAGACATGATATGAAGCCTGGTCACACTTTATAAGGGTCCTGTAAAATAATCAGAAAACAAAACTGGGCATGCTGGGTAAGAGAGGGTTGTGGATTTGTGAAATTTTGGGTGAAGGGTACATGGTATGAAAATGCCAACTGTCTTGCATACCTTATACTCCAATGAATGTCTCATAATCATAATTCTTTGAGGGTGTATTACCAGTAGATCTATCTTAATTACAAGCGTCTAGTCCGTCATTCATAATCCAGCCGTCGTCCATTAGAGAATATCCGCGTCCATAATCCAAAGATCTATTCCATTTTCCACATAACAGTATTAGCACCAAATTCAAAAAGACAATTGATCAGCCATTCTCTTTCTGCATCCAGTGGTCCATGCTCACATTTCTTGAACTTTTCCCCATGGCCTGTGTGAATGTTCACCACATGGCTCAGCAGGGACAACCATTTGTCCAATTTCAGATCCCCATTCTTTTTCTTACCACAGGAGGCAGCCACCCAGTGATTGCCCACAGACTTTATCCATGGTCGAATTGCACGAAACTTTTTCTTCTTCGCAGCTTTCTCAAGTTTCTTCGTCACACCTATAAAGTATAATGTTTGGTAGTATGAACATTATGCAACAGTATCACTTTCAACATAATAAACATATATTATGCAACAGTATCACTTTCAACATAATAAACATATACCTCTTGACCAAGAGTGTTCATTGAACTCCTCGAGTCTGCTTGGTGAGTGAGTGAAAAGAATTTAACGTCGCTTTCAACAATATTTCTCGAGTCTGCTTGGAGGTGGCTACATCGTAGTCGTCATTGTCTGAGGGATAGCTTCAAGTAGGCTTGTGAAGTATATTGTATATTGATCATAGTATATAGCCTCATTTCCCTGTAAAATGATCAGACGTTGATTAAAATCGTCACATTTAACACAGGATCTAGCAAATGCTACTAAGCGAGATATGTATACGCCATATGCAGGTCCCACTGGAATATTACTGTCCAGAAAGGGATAGTTTACGATGTCGAAATTGTAATCATCTCTTTTGTCATAAAGTCGACGAGAGAGAATGCCCGCTTCATTTTTATAGAGATAGAGATCTAAATAAGATGTGCCTGTAGGGCTATCTGTAGTTTCCTTCAAATCCAGTGAAGGTGGATATATATCCTTCACTGCGTCATTTATATAGCGATTATCCACAGCGAGAAGATCGTCTATATAGCGTTTGGTGAATGAGAAGGAACGGGCTTTGAATGGATCGGTTTTTGAAAGCGCCTGCATATAGTCATATTCATAAGAAAACAGATACAGGTCAGCCAACAGGGGTGCACAATTAGTACCCATTGGAATACCTATATGCTGCTGATATATTGTGTTGCCAAATTTCACATAGATATTTTTAATGAGAAATTCAAGCAACTCTATAAACAAAGAAACATCCCATGAATGATATCTCTTGTATGTAGTCGAGCTAAAGAATGCTTTATGGCTTCCGACATTAATATATCTACGATCAGTTTTCTTGAACACAGATACTATTAATGAACTTATACGGTCAATAAGGCCCTGATGAGGGATTGTAGTATAGAGAGTCGAGAAATCCCATGTGGATACATGTCTGTACGGTATGTGACCTTTAGCATCAAGTTCTTCCGTAAGACATTTTGAGTTTTTCAATATCCACATACATTCAACGCCAGAGTTCTTAGAAATAGTGGCGCAATACCTTTCCCAAAATGCTTTTACCTCCTGAAGGGCCCGCGTCAATAGGGTTGAAATAAGCTTGGTGGTGCAGCTTCTAGAACCAGCTATGAATCTAGCTTTGTATGGTCATTTATGCATTTTGGGAGTCCAGTATAGTTTTGGTATGTCGTTATGATTGGTTGGAAGACAAATACCTCTCTCCCTGAGAAACTTTTTGTGGTTGTTATGTAAATCTTCCAGAGTAAATGCAGTTTGGGAGTAAGTAGACGTATTTGATGAAGATATGTCTACACTCAATTCTTTAACCAGCACCTGGTAATAGTAATATTTACATATGAATATCATATTATTCAGAGCTTTGTCTGCTGGGACTATGACGAACTTACTTTGGAGATTTGCTAGAACTTCTTCCGAATTGAGGTTTCTCCGTACTTGTTTTGCTTGGGCAAGAGTACTTCTGTCAATATGGCGGATTGTTTCAACGACCCGACCTTGCTCTTGGTGAGGTCCAGCCAATCAGCGAGTACTGTAGGTTCAACTTTTTCTCGCTTAGACCAATCAATAACGTACTGTTCCAATGCAGACAGCACTATCTTCTGGTCTGCCTTCAGATTTATTCTTCTTGGCTCTCTATATTTAGGTCCTGTCATCAGGAGTAAAGACCCTAGAGCCAAAGCGAAATGCATCTAAGAGCCCAAACAGATTTCCACTTCTCGGTGATGAGAAGGTTCCAAGGATATTCCTAGTCCACCTAACAAGAAGATTAAAATGCAAGATAGCCCGGATGCTTTGCTAGATGATCATGAGTAATATTCCAGTGGGACCTGCATATGGCGTATACATATCTCGCTTAGTAGCATTTGCTAGATCCTGTGTTAAATGTGATGATTTTAATCAACGTCACAAAACATTGTTGCAGAAACTTACAAAACAGGGCTATTCCATCAAGCGCCTCCACTCAAAGTTTCTCAAATTTGGCGATACATATCGCATGCTGATAGCAAAATACGAACGTAGCGTGCAAGATCTATGGCGCTACGTTTCGTAACTTGTGTCTAATTCCGCTTAACCTGGGGCTAGGGGCCGTATGAACCCATGTACTTCAAGATCCTCATGGTGCTCAAATGAACAGTCACAATCAAAGCGTGACTGAGATACACCATTCTCTAGATAACGACTTTAGAACGATTATTATGGATTAAGAATACTGATCAGCGATACGGATTTATATTTTTGGAACATCATGATGTCTTGTCGGCATCATTGAAAACTGTTGACCGCTTCTCTCTTGCAGGAAACTAGCCTATGTTTATGTATACTATGATTGTCTTTTTTGAATTTGGTGCTAATACTGTTATATGGATATGGAATAGGTCTTTGGATTATGGACGCGGATATTCTCTAATGGACGACGGCTGGATTATGAATGACGGACTAGACGCTTGTAATCTTATGGCAATGAGTCTGTTGAGATTGTGGATCCAAAAGCAGTTCAGACACGGGATTCTTTGTCTGAAGTAGATAACAAGTGTTGTCAACGAAAGTTAAATGCTCAGCAAGGATACTACTATACTCGATGTAGATGACAGTATTAGTGACCATACACCTGTGCATTCTGATGGTAACTTGAACTGCATCCCCAGATACTAATGTGTTGGATGAACTCACTACAGATGACGCCAGTAATGAACTACCCATGGAAGATGAAAAAAGAGATGAAAGTGAAGAAAGTAGTTCTTTTTCCGGAAAAAAATACGCCTATGAACCTCACCCCAGATGCTGGTGTGATCGCTGAGCTCACTAAAGATGAATTTATGAGCTACCAAAGGAAGATGAAAATGGGGGAGGAGAAGATAATAGTTCCATTGTCAAGACAGTTATACCTACGAAATCCACCCCAGACAATAACGTGGTTACTAATCACATGGAGAGAACTTGTGATAATGAACGACCCAGAAAGACTTCCTTAACCCAGAGGTCGAAAGAGAAACGTTGGCAGAAGAGAGAAAAGAAAGTTATGGCGATAAAGATAACTATATAAACCAGTGGCGAAGAGATCAGAAAAAGGATCAGAAAATTAAACGTACATAACGGCTAAGTTGATTATCTATTTCTTAGTCTGTGTAGTATTGTGTGTTATATAGTTTAAAGATGGCTCAATTGTTAGCTCAGATCTCTGTTTGAAAGGGACTTTTCCTGAAGAAGCAGATCAAAATAAATTTGAATTACGGCAATATACAACGTGTCAATCCTACGCTTTAGGAGAACATGGGAGGGCTACATGTGGCTTTCAAAATGGGTGTTTTACATAATCCCGTTGATTCAAAGACGGATTTCCGAGCTGTAACCGTTTGTGTTAAAACTCCCCAAACCATGTTCTTGATGGGTAATTTTTGATGGTCGCTTTATTTGATACAAAGGAACCGAAAAGAAACTCACAGATATCCAAGCGATTTCCCGAAAAAAATAAGTTTCATTGATCATTTAGATTAAATACTTTCGTCAATAATTGATATGTAGTTTCTATCTTTTTTGATTTAGCAAAAGCTTATGATACTACCTGGAAATACGTGATTTTTGATGGTGTTCGTTTACCCATTTTTCGACAAAAACAGGGTGTTCCACAGGGCGGCATTTTGTCTACCACTCTGTTTAACATCCAGATTGACAGCTTAACCGAAGTTTTGAATAAACGTTTGACGGTTCACTCTTTGTAGATGATTGCAACATATCTTGTAGTGGCTAAAGTATGCATAACATGTTTGAGAATGTTTGAAACTTGTCTAAATAAGATCCAGACTTAGTGTTTAGAAAATGGCTTAAAGTTCTGCTAGGCTAAGACAAATTGTATACACTTTAACAGAAAGCATAAACACATCAAAGATGCAGAACTTTTCTTAGATGGAACTGAGATCAAGGTAGTAAAAAAAGCTAAATTCCTGGGGGTCTTGTTTTATCATCGACTAATGTTATAAAAAGTCTTAAAGCTAAATGCTAAAAAGCTCTTGACTTGTTGAAGGCGGTTGCCAGGTAACAGTGGGGAGGATTCATCTATATCGATCACTTGTTCGTTCGAAACTTCATTATGACTATTGTTTAAAACGGTGCTTGGAAGTCCAACTTGGCCTCACAGTGAAACATATTTTGCTCGACGCTATAGATTTCAAGATTGTAAGAGATTCTTTTTATCGAGCAGCTACTTTAGAAGATATTTTTAGTCGGGCAAAAGAATATTTGAGTTTTAGGTTATTTGGGAGAAATCAGTAAGAATTTGTGTTTGATCGTCGCTATATAGCTGAAATATTGCTGAACGCGACGTTAAAACATAAATCTATATATATATATATATATATATATATATATATATATCTGTCTTGCATCCCAATGCATATCTCTTAACTCTTCACCAACTATATCAGTAGATGCATTTAGAGACATACAGGCACTTACCCAGGAATTCAGGAGAGAATAATCTTGATGTACGGTTTTCACTCGGCTGTACCTGGAATTTTGAAGCGTGAGCTTGGATATATGAAGCAGGACTCCGAAGTGGATCAAATATCTGGTTAACATACGTCAGTCTTATCACAAATTTATCAGCTGCTCTTGACCACGGCTGATTTCTTTGCTAGTTTGCGAAGATCTATCGAAAGCGCGAGGGCTTATATGTTCTTTTCTTACCGTGTGCATTGTCTGGACAAGCCAGTTAATTTTGATATGACAATGCTCAAGTCACTGCGACTAAATAAATATCAGTGAATTTGAACGGAGTTATTGGATTTCCAGAAAATATAATCGTTCAATATACGCGGTATTCCCATCTACTTAACGTTTTCCTCTAGGGAAATTGTTTTCTTCAGATAATAACATTTTAAATGCTTTAATTTGTGGGGATTATGGTATCGAGGTACGAAGTATATTTTCAAATAATTAGTTTCGCGGCTGCCAGTTCAAGAAATCAACCGAGAAATGGACAAACCCAGACAACAACCATTTCTGTGATTACCATTTTCTATCCATCACGTTTGTTGATTCTAAAATTTAAAACAACCTATGAACAAGAGGAGCCGTGTAAACGTCAGTTTAAGAAGTAAAAATCGAATCTTCCTGTTATTCTCACCTACAGATATTGGAAGCCTTATATATCGAGACATTATATTTCCCGTCGTACGTAGTGTGCTTATTGTAATCCGTTTCGTTTAGTCCTATCGATGTTTCCCATTATATTTCGGCAAGTAGTATTTTTCTTCAAGATCTACAACTTGACAGACATTTTAACCGACTTTGCCAAGTTGCCACGGTGTTCCTTGATTCTACACTGGGTTCTATGCTCATTCAGAGAATTCGTCGGTTATGCATAAGCTATTACAACCCCCACAAAAGATAAACCTAGCATTAGTTCGACTTTACTCAGCCTGGTCGATATTCAAAGAGTGCAATACCTGGAGTAATTCCTTAAACTTTTTTTCTTACTCGCCTGAACGCGAGCAAACGACCAGGCCTTAGTGGTCATAGTAGTGTTTGACGTTGGCTATACGCCTTTGTCATTCTGCCAACTAACCACATTTAACCACTCCCAGATGTCCGGCTCACTGCTCTTATTTTTCCACCAATTCGAACAATAGACGCATTACGTGACAAAGAGCCCGGGATTCTACGAGTAAATCAGCAATGATTAGCCACGAAGAACGATGTCCGCCCGGCTGTATGTGGGTTTCTTAAGCGCGAGCTTGAACGAGTGAAACAGCACCTCAAAGTGGTCATATATACCATCAAAATACGTCTGTCTTAGCAAACATAGATTTATCACAGCAGAAAACCTTGGGATCTATCGCCGATCGATCGAAAGGCATAAATGTCTCTTCCGCTAACTTGTGCATTTGTCAGGACACGCCAATTTTATTCAAGGGAATTGCACGGAGTTGTTGGACTCCCCAAAATGACCATTGTACAAGCTACGAGATATTCCCATTCGCCAAACTCTGTTTATAATACTAGTATAAACTTCTGGCTTGTCCTTGTACTATAAATAGATCATACCTTTCGGAGCAAAATAGAATGAATTAATTTTCACAAACATAGAACTGTTAGAGGAGTTTTTATGATGTATACGTCACATGTCCTTCCTTGAAGATATTTTTAGATAATTAATATATTAAGTTATCATCGATAAAGCCGTATAAATATATACCGCAAATACTAAACCTAACGTGCCTATCTGGTGATGAAACATCCGTATTGAACATGGCGGATAAAAAATTAAAGTTTTCCCGTCTTCAAAGATTGCCATGTTTATTTGTATTCCGAGAATCGACTCTAAGATCCATGTCGGCTGAAGTTCATGAAAACTAGTTTTCATGAACTTCTGATGTCAGTCATCGCGAGGATTCGTTCAAGTTCACTCACCGTGGATATACATAACAGTGAATGACGCTGTCTTTATACTTCTTCGCCAATTCGCCGTCTATTTTCAACCACCCGTATATCCCAACCCACGCCTTTTGAGTCTTCACCTAGTCGTACAATAGATGCATTAAGAGACAAAAGAGACAAGCAATTTACGATCAAACGATGAGAGATTACACTCGATGGACGATTTCCACTCGACTGTACCTGGAATTTTGAAGCGTAAGCTATGAGGAGTGAAGCAGGACTCCGAAGTGGGTCTTTCTTTAACATATGTCAGTCTTGCTTAACACAATGTACCGCTCTTGATCAAAGCTGATTACTTTGGGATTTTAGCGAGGAACGATCGAATGAGCGAAGGCTTAAAAGTTTCTTTTCTTACCTTGTTCATTTGTCAGTACAAGACAATTTTATTTTCGAATGACAATACTCATTTCGCTGCGTCTCAGTTTATATTAGAAGATTTGAACGGAGTTATAGGATTTCCTTAAAATATCCTTGTAGAAGATACGCGGTATGCCCATGTTCCGATTACAAGCGTCTGGTCCGGCATTCACAATTTAGCCGTCGTTCATTAAAGAATATCCGCGTGCATAATACAAAGACCTATTCCATATAACAGTATTAGCACCAAATTCAAAAAGACAATCATAGTATACATAAACATAGGCTAGGTTCCTGCAACAGAGAAGCGGTCAACAGTTTTCAGTGATGCCGGCAAGACATCATGATGTTCCAAAATTATCAAATCCGTATCGCTGATCAGTATTCTTAATCCATAATATTCGTTGTAAGATCGTCATCTTGATTGTGACTGTTTTTATGAGCACCATGAGGATCTTGAAGTACATGGGTTCATACGGCCCCTAGCCCCGGGTTAAGCGGAATTAGAGACAAGTTACGAAACGTAACGCCATAGATCTTGCACGCTACGCTCGTATTTTGATATCAGCGTGCGATATGTATCGCCAAAGTTGAGAAACTTTGAGTGGAGGCGCTTGGTGGTATAGCCCTGTTTTATAAGTTTCTGCAACAAAGTTTATGACGTTGATTAAAATCGTAACATTTAACACAGGATCTAGCAAATGCTACTAGGCGAGATATTTATACGCCATATGCAGGTCCCATTGGAATATTACTGTCCAGAAATGGGATAGTTTGCGATGTCGAAATTGTGATCATCTCTTTTGTCATAAAGTCGACGAAAGAGAAGGCCCGCTTCGTTTTCATAGAGATATATGTCTAAATATGATGTGCCTGTAGGCCTATCTGTAGTTTCCTTCAAATCCAGTGAAGGTGGATATATATCCTTCACTATGTCATTTATATAACGATTATCCACAGCGAGAAGATCATCTATATAGCGTTTGGCGAATGAGAAGGAACGGGCTTTGAAGGATCGGTTTTTGAAAGCGTCTGCATATAGTCATATTCATAAGAGAACAGATATAGGTCAGCCAACAGGGGTGCACAATTAGTACCCATTGGAATACCTATCTGCTGTTGATATATTGTGTTGCCAAATTTCACATAGATATTTTTTATGAAAAATTCAAGCAACTCTATAAACAAAGAAACATCCCAGGAAAGATATATCGTGTATGTAGTAGAGCTAAAGAATGCTTTATGGCTTCCGACATTAATGTGTCTACGATCAGTTTTCTTGAACACAGATACTATTAATGAACTTAGACGATCAATAAGGTTCTGATGAGGGATTGTAGTATGGAGAGTCGAGAAATCTCATGTGCATACATGTCTGTACGGTATGTGACCTTTAGCATCAAGTTCTTCCATAATACATTTTGAGTTTTTCAATATAGAAATAGTGGCGCAATACCTTTCTCAATACCTTTCTCAAAATACCTTTACCTCCTGCAGGGCCCACGTCAACAGGGTTGAAAGAAGATCGCTTTCCTCTGGAGAATTAGTTTCGCTGAGCTCAGAAATTCTGTGAAATATATTCTCAAATAATCAGTTCCGCGGTTGCCAGTTCATGAAATCAACCAAGAAATTGACACACCCGGCCAACAACCATGTTTTGTAATACTCAAGTTAAATACAGTACGACTGTTGAATGTACACTTTCAAACAAGCCTATGTTTATGTATACTATGATTGTCTTTTTGAATTTGGTGCTAATACTGTTATATGGAATATGGAATAGGTCTTTGGATTATGGGTAGGTAATGAATTAAGATCTGTTGGAGACACAAGCGTCCAGTTCGTCATTCAATATTCAGCCGTCGTCCGTTAAAGAATTTCCGCGTCCATAACCAAACGACATATTCCACATAACAGCATTAACATTAGCACCAACTTCAAAAATAAACAATCATAGTATACATAATCATAGGCTACTTTCCTGCAAGAGAGATGTGGTCAACAATGGAGAACCATTGTAGGTGAACTATTGTCTACTTCCTCCTCGACTATCGATTCAGAATAAGCATTGATTTTAGCCTGATACGGAAACAGTTTTGCGATAATGAGTATAACTAGAAAATTAGTAATGATCGATTGCCGCAGAACCTTGAACTAATCCAACTGGATTAAAGGATTATGAGACCCCTCCGTGTATCATTTTCGCGTTCAACCCAGCAGGAACTGGTGCTCTTGTTTGAAACACATTATTTCTAGGAGATATCTAACAGATATACCATGCTATTTTGTTCAATTCAAGCGTGAGATAAAAATGGTACAACTGCCATAATGGATCTTCTGAGAAATAAATCAGAGAAACTTTCGATCTGGTACTACTAAAAAGACTGGAGGAAGATAATGCTCTCATTTACTTTAGGGAAACGCATTTTTTTTATTAAAGAAAGAGGAACAGTATCGTGCTCAGATGGTATCTAAGTTAAAACAGAGTAACATGCAAAATTATTGCAGTTGTATTGTAAGGGATCGCCCAATTGCACGGGTGACACTGGGATCGTCCCTGAGATCCTTGTCGCGCTCGTCAGACTGAATCCGTCAAATTAACTCGCCAGATATACGTGCTGTTAAAGCCTCCACAAAGGACAAACCCACCATCACTTTCCCGTTACTCAGTCTGGCCCAGTTGTCAAAGCGTCCAAGATAAATTCGATCGTTTAGTTTGCGCTATTGTTCGAACGCGAGCAGACGACCAGAGGTGGATCAGTGGCCAAACAGTGACGTTGGCTGTGCATCTTTGCCAATCAGTCATCTTTGACCACATTCGACCATTCTTACTTCGGCGAGGCAGGGCACTTAATTCTCCATCAAGTCATACTACAATGAATACATAAATCGACAAAGAGACAAGCAATTTACGAACAACTCAACAGAGAGTACTCTCCATGGATGATGTTCACTCGGCTGTATCTGGGATTCTGAAGAGCGATCTTGGTGGACTGAGGCAGGACTGTTAATTGGATCATATATAAGCTCAACACACGTTAGTCTCACAGAAATTTATCTGCTGCTACTGTTCACTGCAGATTACTTTGGGACTTAGCACCGTTCGATCGAAGCGAAGGGTTAAATATTTCTTTCCCTAACTTGTGCATCTGTCGAGACAAGTGAATTTTGTTTTCGAATAACAATCCTCAAGTCGCTGTTCCAGAATTTATATTATGGAATTTGAGCGGATTTATTGGATTTCCGTAAAATATCCTCGTACAAAATAGGTTTTATCCCCATCTGTCCAACGCTATTTTCCGGGAATTATTCCTGGAAGCCCCAGATATTTACCTTTTAATGCTTTCATTTGTTGGGATTCTAGTAGCTAAGTACAACTGATTCTCAAATAATCAGTTCCTCGTCTTCCAGTTTATCAAATCAACCGTGAAATGGACATGTCCACACAACAACCATTATAGTGATACACAAGCTACATCAAGCACGTTTGTTGTATCTACACCAAAACCAACCAGTTAACGAGAACAGCCGTTTGAAACTTGCTTTATGAAAAACACATCGAATCTCTGAAACTCTTACAGGGTTTTGGAAGAATTTTTTATCCACACCCATATTGTTGTTGTTAGCTGACTTTTGGAAATCCGATTCGTTCGGTCCTATCAATGTTTCTCATTGAGATTTAGTACCAAGCTGAAGGGCATGATTTCATTGAGACGCACCTCTGCTGATGCCAAAGAGGCATGAGCAGTCAATCGCCATTTGTAATCATGTAATTATGACCGTTGTAGAAAAATAGCCATGTTGCTGTGTAAAACATCAGTTGTAAAACTCCTGTATTTGAATAAATTAAGATCAGTCTGAGAACCATTATTGTATATTCACGAAGATGGATTGCGATAATCAATACAGAAAATTAATCATCGATTGTCGCCTCCCGAATGTTGAATCCGATGCTTGAATTAATTCTACTGGACGAAATGATTATAAGACCTCACCTTGTATTATTTCTAAGATGAACAAAGCACGAATTGGTCCGCTGTTTCCAAACATTATTACTTGGAGATATACAATGTCAAAGCAGATGACTTTTTGCTCAATTCAAAGAAAGCGGGAATCTAAGCCAGCGGATCTTCTGAGAAATACAAATTTGAGAAATTGAGAAATTTTCTGTCTGGAATGAGTGTAATATTATCCTACTAAAACAACTAGAGGAAGATACTTCCATCTGCATTAGGGACTCCGTAATGGTTGCTGAAATATACCGATGTTCCCGATATCGCGGTTTTTCAAATAACGCGTTTTGGAATAAAAAGAAGGATGAGTTTGGTGCTCAAATGGTATCTTGTTATAACAGAGATTCCTTGTAATGCAGTCGATGGGTCAGTAAAAATGAGTTGATGCAGAGAATTCCATTTCAAAGTCAAACGAACGTGTCAAGGCAGTAAATGTGATCGATTGTGCATGTGGACTCCCGTACATACGTACTGTGCTTTGTTCTCAGTATGAATATATTGCGAAATATGAGCGTAACGTGCAGGATCACTGGCACAGTGCTTCGTAGGTCTCTGACCACTGAAAAATTTACATTTACGACCAAATTAACGAAATTGTATCTCGCCGATTCCCTGATTAAGTCTCGAGTTCCATATTTCGGCAAGTAGTATTTTTATTCAAGAGCTATAACTTGACAAACTTCTTGACATTTGCCAAGTTGCCAGGGTGTTCCTTGAGCTTCCTCCATGATTCGCCTTGTGCTCATCCAGAGAATTCGTGTAATACTTTTGAGATTTCTAAGTGTGGAGACCGTGGATGTCTCACGTGTCCACTGTTTAATACTTCAGTTTCATTTAGTTCCGCGTTAACTGATAATTCATATTCTGTAAATTCGTATGTTGATCTTAGTTGTTGCACTACAACCTGTAAGAAGTGTGGTAAAGAGTATGTTGGCAAGATCACCCAAAGACTCAATCTTAGGTGATTGGGCACAGAAAATACGTTAGGAAAAGGCAATTGCTTATAGGTAAGCATTTTTCTGTATCCGACCACGGCTGGGATAAATTTAGTATTCAGATCATAGACATCGTCTATCCATCTACCAAGAATTCCCCCTTTAGATTTGAGAGAACTATTCTGGATGCTAGAACTTGGGGCAGTGTTTCCATATGGTTTAAATGATAATGTCAGTGAGTTTGGCAATGTTACAAACCGCCGCTCAAATATATCCAATATTACCCAGCTGTTTAAACCCCACCAACGGAGATATCGCAGCCATGGTTTGAGAAAGTTTAATAGTGCGTTAATTCACGATCATATCACTTTAAATTACTTAGTGGATTTAACAAACACATCCAATAGTATACATAGCTTACGTACAGTTTGGTATGCGTTACCTCTGAGAGCTTTAAACCATATAGCCAGAGATATACACCGCTCTGCGTCTTCAAGAAATATAATACCACCCAAAATCACTAAAGTATGCCAAGATATAGCGTATTTTCGGTTGTATCGTCCAGTGATCATAATCGAAACATCCCAAGATCGGATTTTCTTGAAACTCAACTGCCTAGATAAAGGACTGGACATTAAGAATTTACCTCGAATCCTGAATGATCCAGAGGTACGCAACACTTTCATATAAGTATACTAAATCTATATATCAAAATATTCAATTACGCTAATGCTGTCAAGGCGTTTGACTGGAACTTATACACGCCGGGAGGCTATAGTTGGTGTGATTGTGAATCGTCGAACTTTATCTATACACCATGCAAACATATTGTGACTGGTAACCTTGATATAGTGAGTTATAAGAACCTAAGCACACTCCTGATGAAGGGACCTAAATATAGAGAGCCGAGAAGAATAAATCTGAAGGACAATCAGAAGATACTCCTGTCTGCATTGGAACAGTACATCATTGATTGGCTTAAGCGAGAACAAGTTGAACCGACAGTACTCGCTGATTGGCTGGACCTCACCAAGAATAAAGTGGTTGAAACAATCCGCCATATTGACAGAAGTACCCTTTCTCAAGCAAAACAGGTACTGAGGAATCTCAATTCACAAGAAGTTCTAGCAATTCTCCAGAGTAACTTCGTCATAGTGCCACCAGACAAAGCTTCAAATAATGTAATATTCATATGTAAATATTACTATTACCAGATGCTGGTTAAGGAATTGAGTGTAAACTTATCATTATGAAATACGTCTACTTACTTCCAAACTGCATTTACTCTGGGAGATTTATTTAACAATCACAAAACGTTTTTCTAGGAAAGAGGTATTTGTCTTCCAACCAATCACAACGACATACCAAAAGTATACTGGACTCCCAGAATGCATAAATTACGATACAAAGCTAGATTAGTAGCTGGTTCTAGAAACTGCACCACCAAGCTTCTTTCAATCCTATTGACGAGGCCCTTCAGCAGGTAAAAGCATTTTGAGAAAGGCATTGCGCCATCATTTCTCAACACTCTGGCGTTGAATGTATGTGGAAAGAATTTGATGCTAAAGGTCACATACCGTACAGACATATATCCACATGGGATTTCTCGACTCTCTATACTACAATCCCTCATCAGGACCTCACTGACCGTCTGATTTCATTAATATTATCTGTGTTCATAGAAACAGGTCGCAGATATATTAATGTCAGAAATCATAAATCATTCTTTAACTCTACTACATACACGGAATGTCATTCATGGGATGTTCCTTTGTTTACAGAGTTGCTTGAATTTCTCATTAAAGATATCTATGTGAAATTTGGCAACACAATATATCAACAGCATATAGGTATTCCAATGGGTACTAATTGTGCACCCCTGTTGGCTGACCTTTATCCATTCTCTTGTGAATATGACTATATACAGGCGCTTTCAAAAATCGATCAATTCAAAGACATTTCTCATTCATGAAACGCTATATAGATGATCTTCTCGCTGTGGATAATTGCTATATAAATGACGCAGTGAAGGATATATATCCACCTTCACTGGATTTGAAGGGAACCACAGATAGCCCTACCGGCACGTCATATTTAGACCTATATCGCTATAAAAATTAAGCGGACCTTCTCTCTCGTCAACTTTATGATAAAAGAGATTACAATTTCGACATGGTAAACTATCCCTTTTTGGACAATAATATTCCAGTGGGATCTGCATATGGCGTATACATATCTCGCCTAGTAGCATTTACTAGATCCTGTGTTATCTGTGAGGATTTTAATCAACGTCTGTTTATTTTTATGTTTATGTTTGTTTCACATCAATCTCAACAGGTCCATAGGACCCAGTAGCAGAGACGATAATGCAACATTAAATTTCATAAAACTTAAGATTAACAATAACTAAATGGCATATTAAATCGAATTTACATAGGGCTTAGAATACATAAAATGTTACACTATCATCTCCCATAATTACGAATGAATCCAATATAAGAGAATATAAAAAAGCGTGTCTTAAAAGATGTATCAGAAAAGTATAGATTTGCACCGTAATTTAAAAGAATACAGAGAAGTAATAATATCCAAGTCCGATGTCGACTGAAGCTGGTTGAAAGCATTCTGAGCCCGGATTAAAATACTTTGTTGTCGTATAGAGACACGAGATGACGGCGGATAAATGGTACATTTCTGACGAGTATTGCTTGTCAGAAATACATACGTCTATTTTCTACTGATGGAAATCTAAAATATTTACATAAAGATTCATAGGAAAAGGCGTTATAATTAGTAAAAGACTTAAAACATAAAAAATTTATGAACTTCTGCTGGACACTGTCAATCCTTGAAACCAGCGTTTTCTGACAGGGCGACCAAATATCGCAAGCATATTCTATTCTACTCCTCACTAGAGAAATGTACTAAGATTTTGTGGCAGCTACATTGATAAATGATTGACAGTTCCTTCTCAGAAATGCGTACATTCTTCGTGCCTTGCTTGTCACGGATTCAGTGGGATTTAAAATTCGAGTTGTCTGACAGAATGATGGGGCTAGGGGTCGTATGAACCCATGCAATTTAAGATCCTCATGATGCTCATATGAACAGTAACAATCAAAGCGTGACTGAGATACATTATTCTCTAGATGACGACTTCACAACGAATATCATATGGATTAAGAATACTGATCAGCGATACGGATTTGATATTTTTGGAACATCATGTGTCTTTTCGGCATCATAGAAAGCTGTTGACCGCTTCTCTCTTGCAGGAAATTAGCCTATGTATATGTATACTATGATTGTCTTTTTTGAATTTGGTGCTAATGTTGTTATATACAATATGCATATGTCTTTGGATTATGAACGCGGATATTCTTTAATAGACGGCGGCTGAATTATGAATATTGGACCAGACGCTTGTAATTCCTACAAGTTGTTCGTCGGATATACATAAGCTATTAAAACCCAGCAAGAGGATATATCTAGCATTAGTTTGACTTTACTGAGCCTGGTTGATATTCAAAGAGTGCAGTATCTGGATCAATTCGTCCAATTTCTTTGCTCTCTCTTACGAACCCTAGCAAACGACCAGGTCTCAGTTGCCATAGTAGTGAGTTACGTTGATTATACGTCTTTGTCAATCCGCCATCTAATCACTTTCGACAACTCCCACATCTCCGACGCACTGCTTATATTTCTCCACCAATTCGTAGAATAGACGCATTAAGCGACAAAGAACCCAGGATTTTACGAGTAAGTCAGTAGTGATTAGCCAGAATGAAAAATGTCCACTCGGCTGTATGTGGGTTTATGAAGCGCGAGCTTAGTGGAGTGAAACAAGACCTCAAAGTGGATCATATATGCGATCTAACTTGTGCATTTATCAGGACAAGCCAATTTTATTCAAGGGAATTGCACGGAGTTTTTAGATTCCCCAAAAAGACCATCGTACAAGATATTTCCATTCGTCGAACTTTTTTATAATACTATTATAAAACGTGCCTATCTGGTCAACAAAAAAATCCCTATTTAACATCGGGAACCTATAGAAAACTAAAACATTTCAGTCTCCAGATATTGCCACGTTTGTTTGTGGTCCGAGAATCGACTCTAAGATCCACGTCAGTCATCTTGAGGATTTGTCCAAGTTCACTCACCGTGGTTATACACAAACAGTTTGCTTCTAATATCTCAACAAAGAGACGGACCCTGTATCAGTTTGACTTTACGGAATCTGGCCGAGTTTCAAAGCATACAATGGAGCGATATGCAAGACCTTGATAAATTCGATCGTTTACTTTGCTCTGATTACAAGCGTCTAGTCCGTCATTCATAATCCAGCCGTCGTCCATTAGAGAATATCCGCGTCCATAATCCAAAGACCTATTCCATATTCCATATAACAGTATTAGCACCAAATTCAAAAGACAATCATAGTATACATAAACATAGGCTTGTTTCCTGCAAGAGAGAAGCGGTCAACAGTTTTCAATGATGCCGGCAAGACATCATGATGTTCCAAAAATATAAAATCCGTATCGCTGATCAGTATTCTTAATCCATAATATTCGTTGTAAAGTCGTCACGCTTTGATTGTGACTGTTCATATGAGTACCATGAGGATCTTGAAGTACATGGGTTCATACGGCCCCTAGCCCCGGGTTAAGCGGAAGTAGACACAAGTTACGAAACGTAGCGCCATAGATCTTGCACGCTACGTTCGTATTTTGCTATCAGCATGCGATATGTATCGCCAAATTTGAGAAACTTTGAGTGGTGACGCTTGGTGGAATAGCCCTGTTTTATAAGTTTCTGCAACAATGTTTTGTGACGTTGATTAAAATCATCACATTTAACACAGGATCTAGCAAATGCTACTAAGCGAGATATGTATACGCCATATGCAGGTCCCACTGGAATATTACTATCCAGAAAGGGATAGTTTACGATGTCGAAATTGTAATCATCTCTTTTGTCATAAAGTCGACGATGTCCGAACTCGAGCAGACGATCCGAGCTCCGAGGCCATAACAGTGAATGACGCTGTTTTTATACGTCTTCGCCAAATCGCCGTCTATACTCGATCACCCATATAGTCGTAAAATAGGTGAATTAAGAGACAAAAGAGACAAGCAATTTACGAGCAAATGATGAGAGATTACTCTCGATGGACGATTTCCACTCGACTGTACCTGGAATTCTGAAGCGTGCGCTTTGAGGAGTGAGGCAGGACTTCGAAGTGGGTCTTACTTTAACATACGTCCGCCTTGCTTAACACAATGTACTGCTCTTGATCAAAGCTGATTATTTTAGCTTTGGGATTTTAGCGAGGAACGATCGAATGCGCGAAGGCTTAAATGTTTCTTTTCTAAACTTGTTCATTTGCCAGGGCAAGCCAATTTTATTTTCGAATGGCAACACTCATTTCGCTGCGTATAAGTTTATATTAGACGATTTGAACGGAGTTATTGGGCTTCCTTAAGATATCATTGTACAAGATACGCGGTATGCCCATCTTCCGATTACAAGCGTCTGGTCCGTCATTCATAATTCAGCCGTCGTCCATTAAAGAATATCCGCATCCATATTCCAAAGACCTACTCCATATTCCATATAACAGTATCAGCACCAAATTCAAAAAGACAACCATAGTATACATAAACATAGGCTAGTTTCCTGCAAGAGAGAAGCGGTCAACAGTTTTCAGTGGTGGCGGCAAGACACCATGATGTTCCAAAAATATCAAATCCGTATCGCTGATCAGTATTCTTAATCCATAATATTCGTTGTAAAGTCGTCATCTAGAGAATGATGTATCTCAGTCACGCTTTGATTGTGGCTATTCATATCAGCACCATGAGGATCTTGAAGTACATGGGTTCATACGGCCTCTAGCCCGGGTTAAGCGGAATTAGATACAAATTACGAAACGTAACGCCATAGATCTTGCACGCTACGCTCGTATTTTGCTATCAGCATTGAACAATTTTGAGTGGAGGCGCTTGGTGGTACAGCCCTGTTTTATAAGTATCTGCAACAATGTTTGTGACGTTGATTAAAATCGTAACACAGGATCTAGCAAATGCTACTAGGCGAGATATGTATACGCCATATGCAGGTCCCACTTGAATATTACTGTCCAGAAAGGGATAGTTTACGATGTCGAAATTGTAATCATCTCTTTTGTAATGAAGTCGACGAAAGAGAAGGCCCGCTTCATTTTTATAGAGATATATGTCTAAATATGATGTGCTTGTAGGGCTATCTGTAGTTTTCTTCAAATCCAGTGAAGGTGGATATATATCCTTCACTGCGTCATTTATATAGCGATTATCCACAGCGACAAGATCATCTATATAGCGTTTGGTGAATGAGAAGGAACGAACTTTAACCGGAAGACTATAGGTTAACCAGAAGACTATACTGTAAAGTCATGTGGCTCTGTCAGTATGTCGGCACCTCTTCTCCCTTATATGTGTTGTAATTTTTACCTGTATATGGCGAGATTCTGCCGGTGGACGGTTCGTCCCCGAGGCCCGCCCCCTGTACAGCCCTTTTTGGTCTTTGATATATGTTGGCATTTGTGGGAAGTTGATGCTTGGTCGACATCGGGCCAGACTAGTCTTTTGTGTTAAATGCCGTCATTTTCATCGGACGACGATACAGATTAAAGAAAGAGGAACAGTATGGTGCTCAAGTGGTATCTTAATTAAAACCGAGAGCAACATGCAAGATTAGTGCAGCTGTATTGTAAGAGATCGCCCAATTGCAAGGGTGAGACTGGGATCCTCCCTGTGATCCTTGTTGCGCTCATTAGAATGAATCCTTCAAGTTAACTCGCCAGATATACGTGCTTTTAAAACCTCCACAAAGGACAAACCCACCATCAGTTTCGCTTTACTCAGACTGGCTCAGTTGTCAAAGCGTCCAAGATAAATTCGATCGTTTAGTTTGCTCTGTTGTTCGAACGCGACGTTGGCTGCACATCTTTGCCAATAAGCCACTTTTGACCACATTCGACCACTCTTACTTCGGCGAAGCAGAGCTCTTAATTCTCCACCAAGTCGTACTACAATGGATACACTAATCGACAAAGAGACAAGTAATTTACGAACAAATCAGCGGAGATTACTCTCCATGAATGATGTTCGCTCGGCTGTATCTGGGATTCTGAAGAGCGAGTTCGGTGGAGTGGGACAGGACTGCTAATTAGATCATATATAAGCTCAACATACGTCAGTCTCACACAAATTTATCTGATGCTACTGTTCACTGCAGATTACTTTGGGATTTAGCACCGTTCGATCGAAAGCAAAGGCTTAAATATTTCTTCCCCTAACTTGCGCATATGTCATGACAAGCAAAGTTTATTTTGGAATAACAGTCCTCAAGTCGTTGCACCAGAATTTATACTAGGGAGTTTGACCGGATTTATTGGATTTCCGTAAATATCCTCGTACAATATGGTGTTATCCCCATTTGTTCAACGTTTTCTTCCGGGAATTAGTTTCCTTGAAGCCACAAATATTAACCCTTCAATGATTTCATTTGTTGGGATTCTAGTAGCTACGTACGACAGATTCCCAAATAATCAGTTCCTCGTCTGGGAACAGGTGCGTGAAACTTGCTTTATGAAAAGCACCTGTAACTATCACGTACAGGTTTTTGGTAGCATTTTATATCCAGAATGCGTGAGTTTTCTTCGCACAATGACTGCATATTTTTGTTGTTAGCTGACTTTTGGAAATCCGTGTCGTTCGATCTTATCAATGTTTCTCGTTGAGGTTTAATTTCACGCTGAAGTTCGTAATTTAATTCAGATTTCTCTATCGCGTCATCTGTAACCATGTAATCATGTAACTTGAGATCATTTAAAGAACCGTTGCAGTTTAATATATTAAGATTACTTGGAGAACCATTGTAAGTGAATAAATATTTTCACTTTCAACTTAGTAGAAATTACTCCACTGTTTTGAAATATGTTATTACACATCTAAAAGATATACATGTACAATGTCATTGCCATGTTATCATGAATGTAAATAAGCTATCTTTGTCGGAGTAGTTAACAGAAGTCTTGGGAGGAATGTAAAAAAAAAAGGAAGATAATGCTTTCATTTGCCTTAGGGAATTCGTAATGATGCAATATATCGATTTTAACGAAGATCGCGGTTTTTCATGTAGTGCGACATAGAATAAAAAAGAAAGAAAATTTGGTGCACAAATGGTATATGTTACTCTGCAATGGTCATATAAATACGATACCGTGCAGACCAGTCGCTGAGTCGAGCAGAGATGCCCATATCAAGGTAAGCGAAACGTATCAGGTCAATTAAAGCGATATTCCATTGTACATGTTAATCATGCCAGGCCTTGGTGCCCCCTACTCCATCTCCAGAACGACAAAAAACTGAGAGCTGACACTTCACGACTTTGTAGTTTAACCGGTTGGGGTCGTTCTAAGCCTATATTCGCATAACCGTTGAACAGAGGATCATGGATAAATTCAAAAGGGCCGTCATGTGGGGTACCAGAAAAGTGATGTTTTTGTCATTTTTCTTTAAAATTCCTGTTTTTGTGCTAGGAAAAGTTGAAAAAGAACTTTTATTTCACACTAGGCTAATATTTACTAATTTATCATGCAGCTTTCGTGAAGAAAACTAATAAATAAAAACAAATCGAAGAAGACCCAAAATGGATTTTTAATGACGTCACGGTGACGTCATCAAACCAATCATCTTTATATTTTCAGGTAGAGTTTGACACAATGGTGTAGTGTGCAAACATTCAGCCCCCCGCCTCCCCCTCCCCCTCCCCCGATGGATATCAAAGCCGATGGATATCAACTGAACATATCCCAAAAGCCCAGGCCAGGTAGGTATAGGTAAGGTCTCGTGTACTACGTACTGTAGGTTTCGTGAGTATGAGGATGTGGCCTGGTGACTAAATATGAGCGTAGCAGGAAGGATCACTGGTACAATGCTTCGTAACATGTATCTAATCTCACTTAAATCGTGGAATGAAATTCGATCAGAATGATATATTGACAGGAGCCCCATGCCAGCATCATTCGGACCTGCTAATAGCGTATTCCTTGCTGCAGTTAACGACTATATAGTAAAGTTCTTTGGTAGAAAGCACCTGGAGATTACAACACATATAAGGGAAGTTGGAAGAGGTACCGACATACTGACACAGCCACATGACTTCCCAGTGTAGTCTTCTAGTTAACCTATTCTAAAGCACATACCAAGAATCTAACGATTCCTGATATGTGTTGTATCTCAGGTACGCTTTTATTGTTCCTGTTCATGTGGCAACTTGGATGACATGACCACACGGCCCCTAGCACCGGCATAAGCGGTTTTAGATACAAAGCTAGAGCGCTATGATGGAAATGCTCTGACAACTCGTATATTGCTAATTGGTGAACTGTGTCGCTGCGACAACTCGTAAACTGGGGATTGGTGAGCTGTATCGTCGTCAGATGAAAATGACGGCATTTAACAAAAAAGACTAGTCTGTAAGGCCCGATGTCGACCCAGCATCAACTTTCCACAATACCAACATATGTCAAAGACCAAAAGGTCTGTACAGGGGGCGAGCCTCGGGGACGAAACGTCCACCAGCAGAATCTCGCCATTTACAGGTAAAAATGTACAATCAAATCCAATACAGTTAATCTGCGTCACGCTATCATTGTCCTATCAGTGTAGTGTAACGAGTGTTATATCAGATATATACATATAGATGTGATAGTTACTAAACTGTTTGGTCACCTTGATAATATGTACGATTCGAAACTGTAATCAATCAAGACTGTAATTGAATTAATTCAAATGGATGAAATGATTATAAGACCTGACCTTGTATTATTTCCAAGCTGAACAAAGTACGAATTGGCCCGCTGTTTTAAAACATTATTGCTTGGAGAAGTACAATGTCAAAGTTGAGGATTCTTTACTTAATTCAAAGAAAATGGTAATCTAAGCCAGCGAGGGCCACAATGGATCTTCTGAGAAATACATCAAAGAAATTTTCTGTCTGGAAGGAATGACACATTATACTACCAAAACAATTAAAGGAAGATAATACTTCCATCTGCTTTAGGGAATTCGTAATGGTTGCCGAAATATATCGATGTTCGAGTAAATCAGCTGTGATTATCCACGAGGAATGACATCCACTCGGCTGTATGTGACTTTCTGCAGCGCGAGCTTGGTGGAGTGAAACAGGATCCCGAAGTGAAACATATATGCCATCGAAAGACGTCAGTCTTAGCAAGCAAAGATTTATCACAGCAGATTATACGTTTTATAATATTAGCTTAAAACTTGGATAGATGTACTATGAGTAGATCATACCATTTTGTGCACACTTGAAAGAATTAATTTATACAATAAGTTTTTCTGGTGTATACGTCATATGTCCTTCCTGAAGATATTTGTAGATCATTAATATAGTAATTTATCGTCGATAAATCAGTATAAATGTATATTGGTCAAAGAAAAATCCATAATGAACATGTTGAACAAAAAAACGTCATTAGAGATTGCCATGTTTATTTGTGTTCCGAGAATCGAATCTAAGATCCACGTCAGTCATCGTGAGGATTCGTTCCAAGTTAACTCATCGTGGATGAGCATATAGATTTTGCTTGTAAGGTAGCAGTCTATAGAAGAGCCAAGGCATCTGAAATTAAACAGTAGGCTGGTTTATTATATGCCAAACAGCAACCGTGTTTTGAGAGAACCCCCATAGAACTATATATTTTCTGAAAGAGTAGGCTCTTGCCATGAAGCTGAGACAGATGTAAACATAGCTGACCGAAATCAGGGTCCCCATAACCCCTACTGAACATGCCCCAAACTTAAGGAAAATCCTCTAAATTTGGCCCAAAATAGGTCATATTCTCTCCCCATCACAGAAAAAACTTGACAATCGATTGCTTTGAAACTCACCGACACTGTGCCCAGTCGAAGGATCAACAAAAATTGGCAAAGAAAATAGGGGGTCGACCACGCGGATTTCAAGCTCATTTTTCCACTACAAAATATACCATGTGCTCGCAAGCAGAAAAAAGGCCCCAATTTACAGCCACACTTTCGCACTTCCATCTTCATAGAGAAGCATTGGCCAATCTAACTGGCAAAATACCATGTATTGATTTGAAGCAAATCAACCAGTCAACTGAATGATATTACAAATATTAATAAACAATAAGCCAATAAAAATTCTCATGAGGTCAAACCTGGTGGAATATTAACTTCAAAGATTTTGAGGGGGACCAAAAATCCGCAACTATGGACTGAGCCCT
>JAVTVY010010199.1:0-44562 GCA_036873755.1 Hanleya hanleyi
ATCAACTCATTATAAAAGACAATTGGATGATAAAGTCATGAAAAATCTTTATTGTGGTTGACTGTTCTGTTGATTTGTATTTCCGGGTCGTGCTTGTTGAAACACAAGCCGGGCCAGAGCCGTAATTAAAATGAAACACAGCACCCCTTCCCCGATCACTCCGTATGATAGAATTTATTTTATGTGTGGTGTTCATCGTATACTGGTATTAATCTTTGAAACGTGGCAACTTTAACTCACATACATGTAATGCGTAACCGAAAGGCCGGTACTGCAATTGTAATTGCTTTAACGCGTGACTAAAAACTTGCACAGACGGACATTTTATAAATTCCGTTCTTTAACACGTCATATCAAGTTTTGCAGCTAGCAAAATTCTGATGTGATAGTTTGTTCAATAAATAGAGTAAATAAATCCGGCTAGCTGTTGTATTATTCAGAAGGCTCGCGGTATTCACAGCCGATAATATACATATGCATTCCCGCGGTAACATAGAGGCGTTTCAGTGTTCTGTTCCCGTTATCGCGGTACTTCTGAGTGTATGCATAAAGACATGCTGGCTGAATAGCGGCTCGTCAACACGTGCCGTCGACACGCCTTTTGTTGTCTCGGCCGACTATCGAGGCTTGAATGGATATTATGGAGCTACATTTCGTCTGTACTTACGGCGCATGCAGACATAACGGGGGGTGGTAATTAGCCTAGTGATTAGGCTTAAACTGTACCGCGATAAGAGTGCGGCAATTGCCGCGGTATAGTTGTGTTCTCACGAGATCTGTACTGTAGACCCCAAGGGGAACCTGTGTACCAAATTTGACAAAGATCCACGCAGTAGTTTCTGAGAAATCACAATAACAAAGTTTCATGGGGAAATCCAAGATGGCCACCTGATGGACATATTGAATTTTGGAATCGGACCAGAAAAGGTACCTTGCACAACTGGACCACAAGGGGAACCCGTGTACCAAATTTGAGAAAGATCCATACAGTACTTCCTGAGAAATGATGATAACAATGTTTCATGGGGAAATCCAAGATGGCTGCCTGGTGGCCATATTGGATTTTTGAATCGGACCAGAAAAGGTATCTTGCACAACTAGACCCCAAGGGAAACCTGTGTACCAAAATTGAGAAAGATCCATGAAGTATAGTTCCTGAGAAATCGCGATAAGGTTTTGTGGGGAAATCCAAGATGGCTACCTGGTGGCCATATTGGATTTTCGAATCGGACCAGAAAAGATATCTTGCACAACTAAACCCCAAGGGGAACCTGTGTATCAAATTTGAGAAAGATCCATGCTGTAGGTCCTGAAAAATCGTGATAACAAGGTTTCATGGGGAAATCCAAGATGGCTGCCTGGTGGCCATATTGGATTTTCGAATCGGACCAAAAAACGTATCTTGCACAACTAGACCCCAAGGGGAACCTGTGTACCAAATTTGAGAAAGATCCATGCAGTAGTTCCTGAGAAATCGCGATAACAAGGTTTCATGGGAAATCCAAGATGGCTGCCTGGTGGCCATATTGGATTTTCGAATCGGACCAGAAAAGGTATCTTGCACAACTAGACCCCAAGGGGAACCTGTGTACCAAATTTGAGAAAGATCCATGAAGTAGTTCCTGAAATATCGCGATAACAAGGTTTCATGGGGAAATCCAAGATGGCTGCCTGGTGGCCATATTGGATTTTCGAATCGGACCAGAAAATGTCTCTTGCACAACTAGACCCCAAGGGGAACCTGTGTACCAAATTTGAGAAAGATCCATGTAGTAGTTCCTGAGAAATCGCGATAACAAGGTTTCATGGGGAAATCCAAGATGGCCGCCTTGTGGCCATTTTGGATTTTCGAATCGGATCATAAAAGGTATCTTGCACAACTAGACCCCAATGGGAACCTGTGTACCGAATTTGAGAAAGATCCATGCAGTAGTTCCTGAGAAATCGCGATAACAAGAATTGTTTACGGACTGACGGACGACGGACCACGGACAAAAAGTGATTTGAACAGCCCACCATCTGGTGATGGTGGGCTAAAAACAATGTACAATAACCCACTACTTGACCTTTGACCTCAGTCATGTGACCAGAAGTGGCCGTTGAGACTGACCGGATATTGGGAAGTCATGTGATCGGAAGTTGAGAAGTCCCATGAAAGAAGCTGCGCAAACGAATGCCGATTTCGATGCTCCTGCCCATGTGCATCTGGGAGTGCGCACAACACCAGAATTGAGCAGTACGCAGCTGCAGTGTTGAGATGGTATTCAAGGGGCAATGTGCTACACAATTGTACAGTTTGGGAGCTCTTATTTGATACCCAACAAGATTATATTCAAGAGATTTGGGGAGAGTTGAGATTAGGTGAGAGATTTCTGTATTTTGTTAACTCAAATGTGTTCTTTGTAACCTGTTTTGCGCAACCTTGCATTTTACATAAATCGTGATAGAACGGTTAACAATGCATGCATAATCATAGACAGGGATTCAAGGCTCTGGTGACACGGAGGATAGGGACACATAATTTACTGGGCATGCAGAATATGCAGACAAAACCTATGAATTGCCAAGAAAACTAACTCTTTAAGATCTAAGGTCGCAGAAAATCAATATTGCTCCTGTCAGACTGAGAGACCGACGAACACTGACACACAAAATGAGGATAATCATAAAGGTATTTATTTTGAGAAGGGCAATGTATGTGACACAGAGGAGCACGTAATCCTAGTTACATGCATATGGCTATCACAGAGCTTGGGCCATTCATCCTCAACTGTACATGTAGAAATGTCATAAATTACACAGTATATATACAAGAAACAATCCTGCCAGACATTCAACACAGGGATCAGTCTCAATCTGATGGTCTTGTATACAATATTTCATGCACATTAAAGTACTGGTCACTACAGGCAAGGTATGTAGCAGGGTTGCCTCAGTAGCCTCCCCTTTTTGATACAGTTATACCAGTATCATAAGTCTTACATGCAAGCATCTAATTAACCATTGTACTAATTAGTAATACTTCAACAGATGTTAGTAATACCTGGGTACCTGTACTCAAATCTCATTAAGAGTAAATGGTAGAGGATCTAATAATCACCGGAATTACATTTTATCATCCAAATTTACATCGGGGCGATCAGATTTATTAAGACCAGACAACAAAATTATACAAAACCAAGACCTTATTTATGTTGTTCCTCCTACATTTTAAAGCTGGTCAAATTTATGAGAATGACTGATTGGAATCCAAGGCAAAATCTGGGTGTGATTGAATAATACTAGGGTGATTGAATTGTTAGAATATTTATCGATGCAAACCTTCTGACATACACTTCTTGTTTCCGTCTATGACACAGTGGTCTGTGGGACAAATAAGCCCATCTGTAGAAAAGGTGCACTACAGAGCATCACAAACATATTAGGACACGAAATACTTAAACCTCCTCTACACTGATCTGTGTTGTCCATAAAGTTTGGATTAGGCAGATAGAATTCATTAAATTAGAAATGGGTTCAGGCCTTATCACTTGAAAAATCACAAAAATCTATTTACATAAGGTTTATGTAATATTTGGGGCAGGGAGTGTGGCTACAAACTGCTCATGATGGCTACTTTTCATACAAAGCATATCATACACCTAAAATATCATTTATACACCTTTCAACATAATCCTATATTCGTCCAGTCCAACCTGAGCAGGAAGAAAAGGCGTTTAAATGTTCTCACCCTCTGCTGACTGACTTGTTTAAGACCCCGATGCTCACGGCATACAATCGATAAGGGTACTCGCTCGCTCTTGGAGGTATAAAAGGCTCCACTCGGAGTCATCTGTCTGCCTGGCCGTGCTTTGTGATTCCTGGATAAAGTCTCAAACTATTATTTCATAATAAACTGTATTTCACGGAACATTACGGATGTTAGTGGTTATATCTACACAAGAATCATACTCGTTTATAAACCTTAGTTTTCGTCAATTAAGAAAAAATAAGTGTGAAAGTTAGTTCTCCTCACAACCTGTACATGCATGTTTTAGGTGAAAGTTTGACAAAATTCAACTAAGAAGTGGCGAACTGTTTTTATTTTAGCCGATTCGACTACCTGACGTATCTATTGTGCATCTAGAGGGATAAACATACAGCAAATCACAATTAAATGGACATACACGATGGACAAAAATCGATGTACAACAGCGCAGCATCTTTTATCTGCACCTGTTCTGATAACAAACACACGCTATGGATCAGTATCTTTATGTATTCTATGGTTATTTGGTTGTTCTGTGTGATGAAGAAAAGAAAGGTAAATAAAAATATGTATGCCACAGAAAACGAATTTAGAGCGGAACCTTCCATTTTCACTCCGAGATAACCCTTCTGTAGCTCCAAGAGTGAGCGAGTACCCCTAGAGGTGCACTATCGATTGTATGCTGTGATGCTTTTATCACTGCCAAAATGTTTTTTTTATGAATGTATTCGTCTATATCTGCTGTAAAGTTCTGAAACTTTAGTATGTTTTCTGAAATGTATATGATCACCAAACATGTGAAATCAGCAGCCAGGAATACTTGGTATCATATTCCTTCATGTTAACAATATGAGAGGTTGTCCCCTCACAGAGGAAGGAACTCTTCTTCCAATGTTTCGGTCACTTTATCAGTTGCTAACCTTCAAAATCCTCCACAATAATTGTCATCCCTCCTTATACATGTAACTGAGGGTAAGACATTCGCGTAAGCCTTAACTCTGAACTTTACCCCATCCGGGTACATTAACTATTAGTACATCTCCAGCCAAGACACTCTCTGGGCAGATATGGTCATTTTAGTCACAGTCAGGTACCGGCTTAGTTGCATATGGATGAACCCAGTCAAATCAAACGTCAACAGACTCAATCAACTATGTTGCTCGACCGATTCATAAAGTCAATTTCTATAGAGGTATGACTGGAACTTCGATTGGTGAGCTCCCGAGGAGAAAAGCCAAGGGTACTTCCGATTGGCTGAAGCTGCATACTGGTGATAAGCAGGTCTAGGTACATATATGGTGATAGGTAACACTGGATCCATGTAGATGAATTATATGATGTAGATGCCTCAGCTGGCAAATATGCTATTGGCAGTGAGTTGTGTACAACACAGCAGCAAATCAAGTACATGTAGCTGCAAATACAGTTATACTGTTGTACAGTAACTATTCAGTTCATACAATGCAACTTCAATAAAATATACAAAATATAGAATTACCTGAACCTAGTCCATAAAACATCTGATCTCACAAGGCCACAAATAAAACAATCAATCAATCAACCACACAGTCAATTGCAAAATTCTGTAACTATTTAGCATTTATTTTTATTATGGTATAAATTTTGACCAAAATTCATCTTTCCAACAAGACATTTTATACTGGAAAAAATGAAAAAGAATTATCCTAGCTTTACCCGTTGCTAGCTATTCCAAGGTCATTTGGAAATGAGCACATCCATTTCTGGCTGGAAGAAGGTTTTTACAAGCGGTATAATAGATGTACATCAGTCAGACAGGAATATTTACAGAGCATCTATGTTTGTCCATAAACATGAGGATAAACTCCTTTGGCGACCTCTTAGTTCTGGTATCACAGTTGACATCTGATAAAACACATAAAGATGTAGACCAGGCTGATGCATCTCCAAATCGTTTTAAGGTGCTATTCTACTGGACTATCACTGGTGCCGACTCAAAACCTACAAACGAACATTGTATTACAGTCTAGCCTCACTAAGAGGCGCCTCGATATAGGCTGATTCGGACGTAAGGTGGGTGCTATCATGTCCCCCCATTTAAGAAATGTATATCATTTCAAGCCTTTATAAGGCTGAAAATCTATAAGGTGGTTCAAATTTGGTTGCCAATGATAGTGTTATAGCCACCTTATTAGCAGTAGTTGTGTTACCCAAAGCATAAGGGGCCAATTGGAGATCTTTGTACCACTAACTCCTCTGAGTTTTCACAGTATAGCAATGTCAAGGTATTTGTTGTGATTGTATTTCATGAACGTGTAAAATACGCATTCAAGTGGCCAGTATAAATTGGTGGAGCAGTCATGTAGTATATAAACATCAGCTGGTAGAGCTAACTGAGCTCAAACCCCGACTCGGATTCGACTGCGTAGAGTAGTTTGCTTCTCATGGTGGTCTCGTCCTGGAATTCTGGGAGCTTCAGAAGGTTCATACAAGTACTGGCTGTTGGCAGGCGATCTGACTCACTCCCGGCGTAATGTACACAGAAGGCAGGGTACAGGTCCTACAATATATACAAGGTTAGGATCTAGTCAACTTGCCTATACTTAAATATTTATGGAAAATTCTCAATGATTTTTTGGAATAACTAGCAGAGATATCTAAAAGAAACTTGGACACAACATAGCAAAATACATCACACATCATACATCACATCATACTTGGACACAACACATCACAAGGGGTTTTGAGCATACTTTGAAACATGTTTTTGCCCATCACATCTTCCCCAAAGTTATGTTTTGATATCTTCACAACATACAGAAATAAACCCTGTTTGCAAAACCTTTTGCAGTTTAAAGGAACTTGGAGTCAAGTTACATGAATGTTACAGCATCGTTCAACCACACAGATGAAGATCGAGATTCTCTTTTGCAGCATTACAGGGGCTAAATGAATTAAAAAATAGTAGTACCAACCTTGAACCCAAGAAGGGGTGGACGAGAACAGCTGGTGACAAACTTGAGAAGCTGGCGTCTCTGCTTGTCTGTGAATGTATCAACGACCTTCCAGAACATTTTGATCACAGTATGGTCAGTTGTATATCCACCTGTCAATCCAATACAATACAATCGAATATACATGTAGTAAGGTGAAATAGTCAGGTAACATCCTATCATGTGGTTTCATATTCAAACCATGGTATCATTATTGATCAGCATTTTATGTCTGAATGTTCTTATTATAGTATTTTTGTACTTTTGTATTTCAGGGTTCCCTTTAACTCTTTATGTTTTATACCTTTATCCGAAATAATTACTTTCAGTTAGTGTATATAATCTTTTCACCCATTTGCAAGATATATTTACCAATGTCACTGAACATAAAAGACCCAGATGCATGATTTCAAATCCTTCACCAAAATGTAGTCTGTTCATAATCTAAATCCACCTCTCAGACATAACAAATTCTAATCTGATTATGCGAGTGAGTTTGGTTTCCAGTAACAGATGCCCAAAAGCTTCTGGGCAGTTTCTGACCAAATTGCTATGCAGACTAATTAGGCTTGTATGTAGTTGCATTTTTTTTCTGATGGGAAGTTTGATTTTGTTACATGCTTTCTTCTCATCCAAAAATGTTGTAGTTAGGATTTCAAAGAAAGTGTTAGGGGTCTTTCTTATTAAGAGTGTTAGGGGTTATCCCAACAGAATTCTGGATAAGTTGGTTATCCGGATTAAGTTTGGAACTGAAATAACTAGACCATAATGCACCATAAAATGCTCGGAAAAAGTAATCGTGATGTCCCAGACTGACACACTGTCTCAGCAGTTCTGGATTTCAGAGTCACTTCAGTGTTATGTTTCTCTTGATAACAAAATTGTATGCAGTAGAATACTACATTGACCATATTAACGCAGTGACTATACCCGAGTAATTTGTATGTTGTCTGAGATCGTCCAGGTCGACAGGTATGGCTGCCCCGGACACGAGCACCTGTAACTCATGATGGTCAAACATTCTCAGCCAGTCCAGGTCAATCACATCTGACATACCCTCACGAAATGCATTCACATGGAGACGGATCTACAACAACAACATTACACATAAAAATATGAACACAAAGGCAGTATCAATGGGTAGACCTGTTGCTGTTCCACAGATCTACAAGAATCCGGGAAAGATTCCCACAGATCCACAGTTCAGAATCTAAAGTTTTACTTTATAGTTTGCTAAAAAACTTACCAGAATGCATGGGATTATTTTGAGAGAGTAATGATTTATTATCAAATTGCAGCAGTTGACAAAAGTTTGTTATATAGAGCAACAGGAATGTGTATATGAATGAAGCAATTTGGTTTGAAGCAGAGCAAAGTGACCTAATTTGCTACATTACTCTGTAACGAACCACACTTGATGTACCAGTGCCAGGTAATAACGACTGCCCAAATGGAAGTAGTACAAGCAGCCAGAGGATGCTAGGTCCCCCGCCGAAATGGCAGCAATATTTTTTAGCATTGTTGGTCTCAGGGGATATACATGAGGGAGGCAACTGCTGCTTCATAGGCGTTGGATGTGGAAGGGTCTTTCTGCCTTCCCAAGTTTTAAGATCAACTCAGAACGATTGACTGAAAGTTGATTGCTTCTGTGATATAGTTTCCATGCAGTGAAGCACCGAGAAGCATCCCCAAGTGACATCTCAAGGCATTATCTGCAAACCAAATTTGACGAGAAGCTGAAGGCATCAACCTGTTGCCCGGAAACCAAATTTTAAATTTGCCACCAGTTGTCGCCACCTGTAGGTGCAAGTGAGCGAAATGCAATCCCAAGCATCATCTCATGGCATGGTAGCCTACATGTATTAGCCTATAGTATCTTCTACAGGGGGCCAATGATCGGCTGATGCAGCAACAACAGCATTTTCCCAGTTAGACGGCAGATTTTGAAATCAAAAACGAGGCCGCGCTATGTCATCAGTCAACTGAGACAGTCGCGTGGTTGTGTATGAAGATTGGGGTGGGTCTTATCTAATAGTGATCCAATGAAAATGCTCGTATTAGTTTAAAATGGCGGGGTCGAATGACCAATCACTGAACGGGAGACAGCTGGAACAGTACGTTGACACTGTCTGTTAATACAGGGGGCGTCGGAAGCAAATTCAAAGTGGTACGGCCACTATCATTGCACTTTAGGTGAGGATCCAGGGGCCGCCCAGGCCCCAGATGCTCCTGGGGTCTAGATCGCCGAAGAAGCGTTCTGAGCGATTTCTGGCGTCAATCAAAATCACTCTGCATTGAAGTGTATTTTTAGTTCTTTCCTAACCCTTTTACCATGAAAACGCAATCGATGGTTTTCTGCGATGCTGAATTACAAAAAATTGTGTATAGTATAGTACTTTATCCTAGGCACATCGTGTAGAAGTAACCGAGATGATGCATCGATAATGTATACCAAATTTTACATTGAGCATTTGAACAGTGTCAGAGATAGAGATCATTAATGATTTTACATAAATTAAAGATGGTTGCCCATCCTTCCCGTCACTCAGAGGAACTAATGTGGTTATTCATTAATGCAAGTCTCTTCATACATCGATGCTGTAAATCAAGTTTCGTATAGAACATTTGAATGGTATCAGAGATAAACATCATTAAAGATTTTGAATAAATTAAAGATGGCCGCCAAGATTTCCGCCCAATCAGAGAAACCAGATCTGTCATTCATCGTAAGTCTCTTGATGCATCAATGATGTATACCAAATTTTACACTGAGCACTCCCAACGGAATCAGATATAGAGATCATTAATGATTTTGCCTAAATTAAAGATGGCCACCAAGGTTTTCAGTCAATCAGGTCCCGATTCAAAGTATCTGGATGTATCGATGATATATACCAACCTTCATATAAAACAATTGAATGGTAACCGAGATATGTAGGCTATCATTATCGATTTCGCATGAATTAAAGATGGCCTCCAGGGTTCCCAGCTAATCAGAAAAGCCTGTTTGGTAATTTGTTGAAAGTTGCTTGATGTATCGATGATGTATATCAAATTTCGTATTGAACAGTTGAATGGTTTCCGAGATATGGATCATTATCCATTTTGCATGAAATTAAAGATGGCTGCTAAGGTTCCCACCCAATCAGGTCCCAATTCTATAGGCTTCTGGTCCTTGACTAGGTAAATAAGCATACCAAATTTGGAATTCATCAGCGGAACAATTTTCCGGCTATCTCGCTCACGAACGGACGTATGGACAGACGGACGTACAAGATGACAATACCCCATGGCCAAAATTGGCCGAGGGGTAAAAACATGGGTCTGTGCCTGATAAATTTTAAGCCTTTTGGAGTTGCAACTCATTCATAGAAAGCTCCCTGTACATGAACAACTGCACTGACAACTGCATGCCACCATCTGTCAGTCTGAAGACCGGCAAGGTTGAATTCAGTTCAATTCAGGAAATTGATCATATGCACAGTGTGCACCCAAACATTAGGAACACAGTTGTAATTAATATAGTAATATACATGTGTGGACACAAATGATTCGTGCAGAAGCTTCAGGGTAAATCATATGATGTGCAATACAATTATTTGTTAGCAAAATTGAAGGAAATGTTGTCCTTCGTTTAAGATGACACGAAATTCAAAAATCAGGGATTCAGTACTGCGGGGATTTCCCCGCCAGTTATTTCACATTATACTTCTGAAATAAAATATGATTCATGCAAAAGCTTTAGGGTAAATCATATGATGTGGAATAGAATGATTTCATATAGCAAAATTGAAGGCCCATTTTGACTGGAACGGACAAGAAGAAGAGAAACTCAGTGGTGCCACCTTCAGGCAGATGTTGCTGAAATGCAATACGGACTGGCGTCCTGTTGCAAGGAATGCGTATTCCGAATTTCGGAATAATCCAACACAGCATTAGGAAGTTATCGCTTCGAACAGATGTACACGGAAAAAAAATCTATTTTGACCCAGTGGCGCCACCTTCAGGCCGATGTTGCTGAAATGCAATACGGACTGGCCTCTTGTCGCAAGGAATGCGAATGCTGAATTTCGGAAGAATCCAACAAAGCGTTAGGAAGTTATCGCTTCGAACAGACATGCACGGACGTACACGAACATCCACGGACTCAAAGAAGCAAGAACCAGTGGCGCTACCTTCAGGCAGATGTTGCTGAAATGTAATACGGACTGGCGTCTTGTCACAAGGAATGCGTATTCTAATTTTGGAAGAATCCAACAAAACTTTAGGAAGTTATCACTTCGAACAGACATGCACGGACGTACACGGACATCCACGGATGCAAAGAAGCAAGAACTAGTGGCGCCACCTTCAGGCAGATGTTGCTGAAATGCAATACGGACTGGCCTCTTGTCGCAAGGAATGCGAATGCTGAATTTCGGAAGAATCCAACAAAGCGTTAGGAAGTTATCGCTTCGAACAGACATGCACGGACGTACACGAACATCCACGGACACAAAGAAGTAAGAACCAGTGGCGCCACCTTCAGGCAGATGTTGCTGAGATGTAATACAGACTGGCATCTTGTCGCAAGGTATGCATATTCCGAATTTCGGAAGAATCCAACAAAGCGTTAGGAAGTTATCACTTCGAACAGACGTACACGGACATTCACGGATACGAAGAAGCAAGAACTAGTGGCGCCACCTTCAAGCAGATGTTGCTGAAATGCAATACGGACTGGTGTCTTGTCGCAAGGAATGCGTATGCCGAATTTCGGAAGAATCCAACTAAGCGTTAGAAAGTTATCGCTTCGAACAGACATGCACGGACGTACACGGACATCCACATACGCAAAGAAGCAAGAACTAGTGGCGCCACCTTCAGGCAGATGTTGCTGAAATGCAATACGGACTGGCGTCTTGCCGCAAGGAATGCATAATCCGAATTTCGAAAGAATCCAACAAAGCATTAGGAAGTTATCGCTTCGAACAGACATGGACGGACATCCACGGACACAAAGAAGCAAGAACCATTTTAAAGTCCCCGGCCGCGTTGCGGCGGGGGACAAAAAGGAGTGGGAGAAAGCCCAAATTTCCAGACTCAATTCCACTTTAGCACATTTTCTATATTTTCCTGAACGTAAAAACATGTGAAATGCCCACAACCAATCCAGTATCAGAATATGCCTCTACATGTATTTATATCTGTGAAACAGGAGCACAGAATGAACAGATAATGCCAAGGAGAATACATACCTGTCTGTTGAGTAGGTAATCAGCCATCAAATGAATGTATTCAATACTGTTCTCCCTGGTCACTGGTATGTGACTCCCACCTGGCTTCAAGTCTTCTACCTGGAAAACAAGACCAGGACAAAAGTCTGTTTGATCCCACAAAAAGAAATACTGGGCATTTTTCCAGTGAGGTATCATGAAAGTTGATCCAGAAAAACAAACAACAGACTTTGCAGTGTGTACCAATGACAGTAACAGGATTTGGTGCCTTTTCCTATTGAAATAATCCGCTGCACAATTGTTTCCGACATAAAAATGCTGACCATTAAAAACTGTGATCACATTCTGATTGTTTTTAATTATTCTTTTCTAGAATCAGACAAATATTGCAGGCATACAAAATAAAGAAGTTCTAGATTTACAGTCTGCCTCAATGATTATTTTGTAGTATCATTTAATGACTGAAGGTGCAATGGAACATCTTCAAACCTTCGCTTGCCCAAAGTCGTTCTTCACAATAGAGAAGTCCAGGCCCAGGTCTGTCACATCCCCGTCATAGCTCTTGAGAAACAGGAGATTCCTGTAAACAAAGATATGTTAATTGTAAAACAATATATCTTCTCCAGGAGATATTGAGGAGATAATGACCTAGTTACTCAACTTCAAACAAGAGTTCAAATGAACCCAAAATATGCCCGTAAAAAAATACAGTCGATAAAAAATCTCCTGAATGTTATAGACAAAGGTTAACAATACAAATGAATCTACCTGGACTGTTGCATTCAAGAGGACAGTGGGTGCGAAATACAAGGATTTCAGACTAAAATCAAGGGGAGTAACTGAAGAAAACGTCGAATCTGCTCAAAAACAGTTTGTGCACATCAACACATGGTACCGATCATGTGTACCAAATTTCAAAAGAATCCATCGAAAAGTATGAGACAAGTTGCGTTCACAAGGACAGTAGGTGGCAAATAAAAGATTTCAGACCAAAATCAAGGGGAGTAAATCAAGAAACTGTCGAATCGACTCGAAAAAAGTTCGTGCACATGTGCACTTGGTACCAATCATGTGTACCTAATTTCAAAAGAATGCAATGAAACCCCTGGGACGAGTTTCGTTCACGAGGACCGTAGGTGCCAAATAAAAGGATTCCAAACTAAAATCAAGGGAGATAACTCACGAAAATGACAAATTGGTTCGAAAAAAGTTGATGCGCATCTACAAGTATCATGTGTACCAAATTTCAGAAGAATCCATTGAAAACTCTGGGACGAGTTGCATTCACGAAGACAGTAGGTGCCAAATACAAGGATTTCAGACCAAAATCAAGGGAAGTAACTCAAGAAAACGTCGAATCGGGCCGAAAAAAGTTTGTGCACATCTACACGATACCGATCATGTGCACCAAATATCAAAAGAATCCACTGAAAACTCTAGGATGATATGCGTTGATGAGAAAAAGTTAATGGACGGACGGATGGCGCCATACCATAATACGTCCCGTCAAAATTTGACGGGCGTATAAAAATGTTATCATTATGCCATTCAATTGGATATTATCCTACAAGTACTGTAAATGTTCTAATTACAAACTGTATAAATCACAGGATATTGGGGTGATCAATATATAATACTGAGATGGGAAGTTAATGGACTGATATGGAAACAGGACCTGATGAAACCTGTGAATACCAACACCTGGGTAAACTGACCAACCACTAAATACCAACATTATCTTCAATTTAAGGTATCTGAACCTCGCTAATCCAGAAGCCTGTACCAAAACTGACACTATGATCAGGTCCCAAGCATGGACACTATGATCAGGTCCCAAGCATGATCAGGTCCCAAGCATGGACACTATGATCAGGTCCCAAGCATGGACACTATGATCAGGTCCCAAGCATGGTCGGTTCACACAGGCTTCACTGTTTGTAGTTTGTCCTGATCAAATTTTTTAGTGCCTGATCATAATTCCAGACAAAATTTTGGGGTGAAAGAATGTTTATAATGTGACGTTATGTGTTACTATTATGAAGGATATAATTTCTTTTTAACTATTGAAATCTGACACCGAAGTATAGTCATCCTTACTTGTACATTTCTGGATCCATGGAAGCCAGGTGATGAATGTCCAGGTCCCCACTGTGTCTACTCAGGATCTTAGACAGGAAGAAACTGGCAAACGGAAGTTCTACCAACATGTTCTCATAGATTGCCTAAAGTTGAAGTGAAACAAACCATGTATAACCAGTGTACTGGACACACTTTTTTAAATTATCTAACTCAATATGTTGCCAAAATGGCTGCAACTATCCACAAAGCACTTGGATTGAAATCATTTGCAAATGGGGATGTATTTAAATTTCATTGTAGTGTCAAAGTTGAACACAACACAGAAACATTCAGAGATTTGGAACCCAAAAATAATGGTCCATAACTCCAGATAAAATGATTGAAATGGGGAACAGGATGGTGAGACTCACAAAACCCATTGGCTTCCCCCAAGCAATTGAGAAATATGCTGAGAATGTGCAACATATAATGATTGAGTATATTTACTAATCATCCAGAATTCTCATCAGAGAATATCAATAATTCTGCAGATATAACAGCTACATTCAAGAATATACATCACAAAATCATAGATTAATACATAAAAAAAGGGCTCATAACTCTGTAAAACAAGGGCTGATAAGAATATTTTTTGTAGGCTTCTACATTACAAGTATTTAAATAATTTTCCAGATTGGTAGCTGTATCGAGCACAGTTCTTCAGATATAACTGGCTATATTCAAGCATATCCAAGATTATTACACACGAAAAGGGGCATAACTCCATAAAATAAGGGTCGAGACAATGAATTTTTGTATGCTTCTAGAATACAACTAGATAAATAAGTTACCAAAATTTAGCAGCTGTACAGAACACGGATCTGCAGATATAACTTGTACATTCAACTACAGATCGCAGATTATTACATCCGAAAGGGATAATATAATAACCTATAGCTGTTGTAGTTTAAACTTTTGTAACATCTTTTGAACACATGAAGATTTCTGGGGAGAAAATGTCAAGTCAGCAAAACTCTGCTTCAGAAGTCATATAACTTGCAATAACACATACCTTGCCAAGCATTCTTCCAACAAAGAAATAATGCTTTGTAAAGTCTTCACTGAGCACCTGAGCTTGAGGGTTAGGATATAAAAGTCTGTCTGTAGTGTATTTAAAGAATCCTCTGTTTGGATCAAAGGCAGTTTTTAACAACTGGTTTAAAAACTCCCGGAAAATTCCACCTCCATCTATGCCTGCCTCGTCGAGTCCAGCTGCGTTCACCAGTTGTACACGTAACTTCAGCTTTAAGTTTGGTTCTGGAATACAAACATTTTCTTACTTCTTCTTCAAAAGGTACCTAATGCAATGCTAAGATACACATATATACCCGGACACAGCAATACCCATTCTCAGTTTCCCCAAGTTGTGTGTCTTTGATTAAGAACTAGTCCACTCAATGTAGTAGTGATGCATATTAACAAGATTAGGAAGTCTTTCACACACAGTGAATCACTTGTAGTAGCAGGCAAATGGAATAATCCACCACCATCTGAGAAAACTGCCAAGTGCCCTGGCTGCATGGTTGCACTGAACTAGCCTTTACGAATATGTAACGCCCCCATGAGGGTCAATTTTGTTTTTTGTTTTTTTTGTTATTTCATTATTTGAACATTCAGTATTGGGTCTACTATTTGGTGAAAAATCAAAATTCCAATAATAAGTGGTTCACTTTTAGGTTTGAAAATTTAGTTTCTAAAATATGTGGCTCTGTTTTTACTCTACAGCAAAATAAGAAAATATAACATACCGATAGACCTTCAGCTTCTTTTATTCGATAAAATGATTGTTCCAATCTTGTTGTATGGATGCGAGGTTTGGGGAGTAGCAAACACGAATTTAGTAGAGAAATTTCATCTGAAATTTTTACGAAAAATATTGTGTGTCAAAAGTAGTACTCCACTATACATGGTCTATGGTGAACTTGGGCGATACCCTATGAATATTTTAATCAAGAAAAGAATGATTAGTTTTTGGGGTAGAATTGTTTTCGGTGCCGAAAGACCAAAGTTGTCATATATTCTGTATAGACTTATGTTGTCAGATGTTGATCATAATGTATACCAACATAAGTGGATTATTTTTATTACAAGTATATTTGAGGAAACGGGTATGAATGATATCTGGTTAAATCAAAACACACATAGTCTGAAACCCACCAAAACTAAGATAGAGCAAACATTACAGGATCAGTATTATCAGCTTTGGCTTGCCAGCTCTTCAAATTCATCAAAAGGTTCGTTATATTCAAAATTTAAAGAAAGTATTTACTTAGAGAATTATCTTTTAATTTTGAACGAAAAGCTAAGAATAACTTTTACTAAATTCAGAACCACCAATCATAGATTTCCCATTGAGACTGGACGTTGGAGTAATATACCGAAGGGAGAGAGACTATGTGAACTCTGTAACCACAATGCGATTGGCGACGAGTACCACTATTTACTTGTTTGTCCTTTTCTTGAAGACACGAGAAAAAAATACATTAATGAGTATTATACTAGGTACCCTAATCCACAAAAACTAAGTGACCTTTGTAAAACCACATATGTACCTAAATTAGTCAAAGTTGTAAAATTCATATGGCATATTATGAGGGTATTTAATGAGAGATCACCTTAATCATTATTGTGGGTATTATAACCATAGATTAAGTTACAGTTACTCAATGCTCATTGATATTCACTTTTGTGATGATTATACATTCCTTCAGGCTGTTTTTCTCGTCGCCTTCCAGTTTTCTCCCTCTTCAAAACATTTTCCTTACATTGACCAAGGGGGGTAATCAATTCACAGTTGTCTCCCATTGTCCATATTGAATAGAAATAGCCATGGACATTCGAAACTAATATTAATACTATTAGTAGATGTATGTAACTACTTTTTCACCTGGAATATCTATCTAATTGTTAGAATGGATGCAACTACTATTATAAAATAAGTTACTCAATGAATTACTATAGTTCTACTCTGTAAACGAATTATTAGAGGCCATCATTCCCATATACAAAGTTTCCGCTGTGTCTATTATAAACTTTTCATACCAGTGCTTAAGAAAAGTAGATATACTATTATCTCCGTACTGTATTGATGTAATGGACGACTCTCCTATGCTAACTGTAAAGATATACTGCAAATACATGTATATTTTTGACTGTTTTTGGCAAGCTGCGTCTGCCAAATATTCATGTTGTTTTCCCCATATACCACAGAATGTGGTCTGGGTGTAAATAAATGAATTGAATTGAATTGTAAGTTAAACAGATTACGTTGGGTGGTCCAGTACCCCGCTGGCAACAGATTAATCTTTCGGGCGACTGTGTATTGTGAGGCGTTAATGAGCATAAGAGTAATGTGCTTTCCAGCCTATTGTCTGACATATTGATGAACAGAAGAGCAGCCTGGGCTTTGCTCAGACACCCACTGTGCTGCAATGAGCAAAAATGTGAAAATTGTTCCAGCCGAAGAAGTTTAGCAAGTCTAACTTTTACTCGGGTTTAAACCACAATAATGAATATTTCTTTACAAAAGATATCTGGAATAAGTAGCTTGGTGACTAGGTTCTATACGACAGGTTGCCATATGTATTTTGTAACAGAATTCATTACAAATATTATAACTATTCCTTCAAATGTATAGCCGGGCGATTTTTGACCGATTTCTAGCATTTCATGTTTTACCAAAATTCAAGTTTTCAACTTGTATTTCTTGAAAAGTATTCAAGCTATGCTTGAGAAATTTGAAGTGCCTGTTATTTAAGTTGTGATCTAGTCAATGGCATCTCAATTTTTATAAGTTTGGCTTAGTTTTTGCATTATTCAACTTTTAATGTAGAAACTAGTAAGATAATCAATTTTGTTAATTCATTTTAGTTAAAATGGTATAAAAATAGAATTAGGCAGAAATTGAAATACTGAGATGCCGTTTACTACTTATAGTTGTCTATGATCAAGGTATACCATCAAATTTGAAATATGTTAAACAGTTTTCATGAAATTTCAATTGAAAAATGGAGGCTGAAATCCTCAGGACATGCGCCTTCATAAAATATATATGTTGAACATTTATTGATACAGAAGTAAATCACCAGGGGGTATACAAAACTGCTTCATGGGGGTTACGTATCCTTAGTCAGATTGTGTGAGTGATGTCCTTCTAAATAGTACATACTGCAGCCATTGGACCAGTTTGTGTAGTTATGTGCAATACTGGTTTGTATTTCAGCCAATCCAAAGATGTTATAAGCCAGGAATGAGACTGAGAAAAGGACAATCTATATCCATATATTATATTAATTCACTCTTTTCAGAGATTCCAAGTGACCGATTTTGTTTACCACATGCCCCTCCAGTCTAGCTAACTTGAGTCTACCTCATCTACAGAATGCAACATATGAAATGGTTGCAGAGTGTATGATTCAGCGACGTTTATGGTAGAACTGAGCCATGCAGTGTAATATGAAATGATTTTTGAGAGAGAAAGAATAAATTGGTCGACAGCGGGATTCAAACCCACGACCCCGGCTTATCGCGCCGGTGCTCTACCGACTGAGCTATGACGGCCCACAGGTATTACAACCGTGGATTGTCCCTGTGATGACCAACCTTCTCTCTCGGTGTTGCAATGTGCACCACTGGCTTTATATAGAAATATCATTTCTTCATGCAGTGTAATGACAGCCTTAATATGCCTGAGAAAAGAACATATGCATACTAACCATTATCAATGGAAAGTTTCTCGAAGGCATCCTCATAGATATAGTTTCTCCTGACCATGACACTAATGGCGGGCCCAGACAGGAAGTGTGTCATATCATTCTGGAACTCCTCTCTGTCCTTAGTAATTAACCTCTGTAATACCTGTATACAGCCAACATATTACCACATGTATGAGACAACTGAGTTTTCTATATCATCAAGGAAAACAGAACTTTACATTGGCAGATCGTTTTGAAATGACAATCCCAAGAAAAATTTTGCTATTGACGGAACAGGCCTTATATTCCAAGATTTTCTGTGAATTAAAGTACATTGTGAATGGATGTACTGTAATGGGACAGAATGGCCTTGGCATAGTACTTGGTACTTTAACTATCATATTCAGCACCGCACAATTCCTACACGTTACATGTACTGTAGAGTACCAGTTAGTTACTGCTCATTTACATTGTCTTTATATAAAATACCTATAACTATGACAGTATTACAACTAAGCATCCACTGATATCAAATTTCCAATGAAATCACTTTGAGATATCCAGTTCTTTTTGATAGATCCACACACAAGACGTATTGAGAAAGCTTTGCAATTAATGTGTCTCACAAATATAATGAAAACACGAGCTGTCCATGTCCCCCAACGTCGATACCACAGACAGTATGGCAACATGAAAGTTTTATAAAATGTTGTATTTCAAATTATACATTGTATGATGGGAACTTTTGTTTGTGTATTGAGTGCTTGAGACATTTGTTATATCATCTGAGAATTGAAAAGAAATCATTTGACAGTCTACATCAGTTTTAATGAAGAAATGGAGATGTTTCGAAATACGAGATAGTTTAGTTCTGAAATGTAAACTGTGTGAAATATGGTAAAATGTGATGTGTGTAGATCATGTCATTGAGATTGCCGAAAACAAGCAAAAGCTATACAGCCATTGCTACTCTTATACTGAATGTCAGCTGGCATGGCTGGTGAAATTGTTCTTCAGTTATTGCAGTCACAAGATTAGAATGGCCGAATTTGAGGTCAAGGCCATGGTGGCCATATTGGATCATGCAGATGTTTGAAAACAATTCCAGCCATCGTCTCACTCATATCAAACCCCTGTCCAAGATTGAAGTCAATTGGACAAATTGTTTTTATTTATTGCAGTGACAAGGTTTATTTAGCATGGCAGGCATATTGGATTATGCAGGATGTCGAAAAGCAATCTTAGCCATCCTCTCACTCATACCATCCCACTGTCCAAGTTTGAAGTCAATTGGACAAATGGTTTTTGAGATATTGCAGTCACAATCTTAGGTAACATGGCTGAATAGGGTCAAAAACTCGGCGGCCATATTGGATTACGCAGGTTGCTGGAAAATAATCCCAGCCATGCAGTCTCTCACTCATACCAACTCACGACAGAATGACGGAATGACGGACAGAGCAAAACCCTAAGTCCCCCTCTGGTATCCGGTGGGGGACAAAAAAAGTTATTGGTGGGCATTTCACATTGAGACCACAGGATTTTAATGTATTTTTTTTTTAAAATATCAATGAAAAGGGTCGGATGGCGGTTAAGGGTCGAGTAGCAGGTGAAGGTGGTTCGGGTGGTGGTTGAAATAGTGGTGCAGATGAATCTGAGAAACTGCCACCCAAATGGATCCCTGGCTGAATGGGTTGCTGGGGAGAGACACATTTTGCCGGAACTACGTGACATAGACGGCACAGTTAGTTTTTCTGAATTTGTACGAATAAAATACATGGCAAGAGAATAATTTCCAGCTTCTGATAGATGAGAGACTAATATTCGGTTACTGATTTTCTAAAAGTATCCAAATTATTTTATGTTCTCAAGAGTTTTTGATGGTCTACCTTGTGATTTCTCATGACAAAGCAATCCGCCAAATAAATTTTTTTTAATAACTTGTGAGTATTATGAGAGGGGTCCCTTACTAAATATACGGAAAGGGCCTAACGGAAGAGAATGGCTCGACGGTTCGATGTATATCAAAACAACAACACACGACAGAAAAAAATACTGCCGACCAAAAATAGAGATATGGCGGAAATTATGACAGCTTTTGCTGAATGCCGATGCTAATTACAAGGGCTGAAGCTGAGAGTCACTTCCTTTGGTCTTTGAAGACTTCGGCCTACACAGGCATGACAGGAGGATGCTTTGGAGACATCCAAGAACTAGAGGATAAATAGGGTCAATACTAACCTTAACTCTCTCCTGGAAGGCCACAACAAAAGGGATCTCTGTTAATATGACCAGGTTACGGATCTCCTTGTTAGACAGCGGCGGAGCATCATCCTCCACTATACCAAGGCAAACAGAACATTTAAATCTGGTATTACACAATGGCATGAAAGAAGAAAACAAGGCAGATCAAGTAATCAGAAACCTCTCCTTGATAAAGAAGGCGAATTCACTATCAGCCATCTAACCTGACCACAGAGTGGAGCTACTTATGATAACATTAATATCCGTCACAGGATGAAGATAATAATTTTAGATGTTTCAAGCAGTATTGGTAGGTGATTGAAGCATATAAAAGTCTGGATTTTGTCCTGTCTATTCTAGGTTAAAAACTGTGAAAAAGCGGACTGAGATCATGCAACACTTGAATGCCTAGCTATCTCCCCTGGTATTGTTAATGTATCTTCGTCAGAATGGGATAAGTTAGTTTCGCCATGCATAGATGATTTGTTTCCTCCGAATTGCTAACAAGATATACTGAGTTACCTACCCTTTGTCTGTGCTAATGATCTCAGGGAACCTAAGGGTCGTCGTACGAACATTTCCCTCTGAGCCCGGTATATTTGTGCAGGCTAGAATAGGATGAATAGATCAAACAGTGACAGAAATTAGAACATGATCAATAATTGTCATCCTATAACATACATGTAGATATTGGGAATTACTACCGTACCCTTAATTTTCGTGACAGTTAAAATTTCTTCTGTTGAAAAAAGCAGCAATATTAAATATATGACTTGTATGCAAGCCATATACTTACAAAAGATTGTTAGACTACACAGTTTGAAATAGATTTGATGAAAGGAAGAGAAAGCGACTGCTTGGAAGCTACAGGTGTATTGGATTGCTTACCCGCTCTGATTGTATGGAAACATACTGGGCTAACCAATGGTTCTGAGGACAAAACTGTCGTCGAGCATCTCGCTTATATAACTGTCGTACTAAATGGGCTATAACCTGGAAATTAGAGCATTCATCAGTCAGAACATTAACTTCAAAACTAGCTGTACAAATATATGATACAAATCATGGCATGCATCGTGTAGTATATTTTTCAGTCAATCACCTTGTGTTTTGCTCCAAATGAAGTGATCCAATCTAATCAGTGCTCAGATTCAACATAATGAATGTAAGATAGGCTGATGTAAACTGATTATAATATCAGGATAAAAGAACAGAAATGTACTAAGTGCTGCTGGTGCCATGGATTTCAACACAAGATCGTTACCAGTCACCGGTAAGAGGGTACTCCAGTCCTTGTCATTTGAGAATGAAAAGACAGCTATAAACTGATAGAAAGTTTGGGGAAGGAAATGTTAATTAATTCCCCTAATAATTCAATCACAGGAAGTTCCCTTTTCAACTCTGTTATTCAAACACAGAGAAAAAGTAAAATTCCCATTCTTCATTCAAACTGAAGAAAAGCCATATACATGTAATGACAAAATGTGACACTTTGTAGCTGGTGCCATGGAGAATATTGCCAGATATATGCCATTTTTGCTGCACTTCCGGTGATCGAATTATTAAGGGAATTACCATAGGAGAGTGAATGTAAACTATAGCAGTATAATTTGCAAGGCCGAAGGATTTTTTTTTAGCTCTCCTGAAATCAGAATTAGGAGAGATGTGGTCATGGAGTGTGATTGTTCTCCTCAAATGACCTCAAGATATGGTACTCTTACAATCAACAGGCCTGGTACATGCAAGTCAGTACTCTGCATGGTCAAGAATGTCATTTGTCCAATTGAATTTCTGACTTGACATGCTTCAGGCATATGCTAGGATAAGGGTACACCAAGGAAAGGAAAAGAAAAGATCTGAAAACAGCTGAAAACACCCCCTCACAATATTGCCAGTTTTGTATCTTTCAGACGAAAGTCAAAAGGTTTTAGAAATAAAATTTGTAGGCAAAAAAGCTGAAATCCGTTTTAAAGCTAAAATTTGAAGGGGACATATCTAATGATAGTATAAGACTTGTTCATGCATATCTACCCTAAACAGATAGGCCCACATCTGAGTTTGTCTTTCCTCTTGTTCTGTTTTCTCCTGCCTTGTTCTGATCCCGGTTCTCTGTAGCGCAGCCCGGTAGTCCTCGTGTACGACAGGTTTGGAGTCTGGGTGAGCCAGCTCAATTATTCCCAGACACACATCACGGAGAGCCAGAGACATTGGCACAAGATCAGCTACACTAAACGGCATCGAGGAGGATGAGCTGGACTCTACAAATACAAAATATCATTGACAAGTTTATTACAGGTCAGAGTTCAGCTAACATTGGAAACAAGTTTGGTACACCTGGCGATCGATCTTCAGTCCTTCTAATGTTGAAATCTTATGAGTGAGTGAATAGGGTATAACATTGCTTTCCACAATTTTTCAGCTAGATCACGATGGGGAAATGAGGGTGGGGGTGCCTATTTGTAACAGAGCAGATCTAATGCTGCCCTTTAATAGTGCTGTCCCACTGAAATATCATACCGTAGGCAGACATGATACCCAACCCAGTCACATCATACGGACATTGAGCGCCTTGTTCTATCCTCTTACATTCTAACTATTAAGCGACAGCAATGCAGTCTGAAATCTCATGACAACTGGTCTGTGGGAATGAATTTGGTACATTTAGCGAGCGAGGAGTCAGGCCCCAGCAAGGTTATTGGGTGGAGTGCCAAAAATAATACTTAACTATGAAAGTAATTTTTGTTTGGCATAAATTACAACATTTCAGAATGTTCGTTACCTTAAGAATTAAAAATGCAGATTTTCAATAATTTTAAGAAGTCACCTGCCCAAATCTAGGTAAACCAAGATGGTATATCAGGGAAATCAGGGAATGTTCCCTGATATTATATCTAGTTTAATCAGATTGTACATCCCCATACTTCACCAAGCCAAAGTGTAAAACACAAGGGTTAATTTACTTTCACTTTCAATCTGGTTGATAAACAAAACCTAATTTGCTTAATCATCTCTGGCTTATACTAATCACTTACATTTTATACTTCCACATTGATTCAATAACTTCGTTTAAATAGTATTTATTCACTTTGAGATGAAATGGGGAGCGCATTAAGATAACTTATTATTGTGTCTCCCCCATACAAAAATATATATTACATCAGGCAAGTTACAAAAAAGACAAACATAAGAAATGATAGAGGGAAAGCTGAACAAATGTGAACAAATCCACGATCAAGATTGATTTATAACACTGCCAGAGCTGATTCATTCTCTTGTTCTTCTCAATGGGTAATTATTTAAATGTTTCATAAGATACCTGTTTTAATATTGAAAATTAACTGGAACGCTAACCATCATAATTCTTGTGAAAGTCACTTCGATTTCATATGAACAAACAGCCAAAAATGCATTCCAATGTATAGATTACAAACCACTCAAAAACAGCCCTATTTAATATGTAGTAAACTAAGTCTACATTCCCTAATATTCACCACCACAAATGATCCACAACACCAGGTAGCCAGGCCTTTCCACTCAAACATATAAAATATTCAGCATATATTCCCAGCCAGTTTATGGTCAGAGATACTGGGTCATCGCCCCTGACATCATTTTGGCAAATTTTGGAGGTCGCCAATAAAATTGGGCGAGATTTTTTTTTGTCCAGTTTAAATTTGGAAACGTTTTGACATTTTTGAGAGTCGGATATTATAGAAACATTTTAAAATACATCACAATCCATTTCTGGTCCTATCAATGTTTGCCGGAAGTCAAGCCCTGATTGTAATCTTAGACCCCAAAAATTCACTGTTGGTTTGTGACCTATAAACATTGACAATAGATCTGTTTCTGATGTCTGCAGTTGTAGGTCTGACGTACCCATCTGTTGAGGTGTTGGGAGAACAAAACATTGTCAGATTTCAACTTTGAGGGTCATAAGTCCTGTCTAAAATGATTTGTACAGTATCACCCTTGCTGATTGAAAATGATCTGCTTGAACAACGTATATTCTGAAATCCCTCGTCTTGTCTGTTTAGATTAAAGTGGACAAATAAAGACAATTCCTACGGATGACAGCCAATATAGAGATTCACATCATCAGTCTCTTGTCTCTTCTAAAGTCGGATGGTCTGGGGGATCTTTAAAAAAGCTGTCTGTTGATAAACATGGAGACACATGGTGTGATCAGTAACACAATAGTTTAATATGCCAGCAAACCAGGTGGTAATACCAAAACAATGTACAGGGAATGTACAAAGTGGACCACCAAGCAAAGTATTCATCTCAACACCAAACATGTCCAACTTACAAGCAGTTCAGTAAAGAGACGAATCAAATTTAACTATTGAATCTATGAACTTCTAGCTCAATAAGGTACTGTTGACTGTGCAATGTACCAACCATTATTGATGGACCATGTGCTGTTATTATATTGTTACTATTTTGTTTTGTTATGTTTGTTGTACACAACTATTTATGACTATAACAATTAAAGAATTCATGATACTTTATAAAAAAGTTGTTTCTGCTTTCTTCTTGTATCATCAACATTACACAACATCTCAAATGTTATTAACGATCCAAATGCATAGAATTATGGTAATCCCTCTAGTAATTTAATCCGGTTTAAATATTCAATCACCTCCAATTTCGAGGAAAAATTCAACAGGTGGTTCTAATAAATTGGATCATCCTTTAAAGTGATTGAAATAAGGAAGAAATAATGTATTTTTTTTTTGCTTGACTTCAAACTGTTTTGCCAACTTACCAGTTCTGCTAAATTTTATCACTCCCAGATTTTATATTGGTTATTTCACTTCCCGTGATTGAACTATTAGAGGGTTTACCATAGTGTATTGATGATAAAGAATTCATCTGCAGGGAACTTTGATCTCCTAAGAGACTGGTCACATGAAATCCGGCATTCATTAGCGAATCCGAATATAAGCTATGTTTCAGGACAAAATTTCATGGCATTTTTTCCTGTAGCATCGTTGTTACAGAACAATCTCCTGCAGTCATAGTGCTACATGTACCAACAATCATAAACAAACCTATGGTTTTAGAAAATCCTAGCCATTTCATTTTCAAACTGATAGCTCAAGACAGCCCGATTTAATTTAGAAGTGATAATAATTGGGCCTGGGGATGCCCACTAACCAAAAATACGAAACTAACCCGTCATGCCAGTTGCCTCTGCATTTTTGAAACTGAAATCCCACTCAGATCTAATAAGACATCCTGATAAGATGCTAAAATGAATCCATCATTGCTTAACATTGTGAGAATTGTGTGTCAACAGTTAATCTCCAGTATTGTTCTCCAAGGCTGCATGCTATTCAAGAAAATATTCCAATAAATTTTATTCACTTCATTGATTACTTAATCATTTTATTCGCCTCTAAAATGTTTGCATTTTCAATTGTCCAGTAATCTTGAAATGAAACCTGACAAATCATTCTTGAATTAGTCCCCTGGTTTTCACATGAAATAAAATACTTTAAAATATTTCATTCAATTTAAAAGCAAGGAACTTCTGTTTCTGATGTCTGCAGTCTATATGTCTGCCCGTACGAACCATCTGCTGATGTGTTGGAAGCACAATACACTTTGAATTCTAACTTTTATAGGGTCAAATGTCCTGTCTGAAATGCTTTGTCAGTACAGTATCGCCCTTTGTTGATTGAAACTGATCTGCTTAGACAACGTATATTCTGAAATCCCTCGTCTTGTCTGTTTAGATTAAAGTGGACAAATAAAGACAATTCCTATGGATGACAGCCAATATAGAGATTAACATCATCAGTCTCTGGTCTCTTCTAAAGTCTGATGGTCTGGGGGATCTTTAAAAAAGCTGTCTGTTGATAAACATGGAGACACATGGTGTGATCAGTAACACAATAGTTTAATATGCCATCATTACTATCAGATCAAATATAGTTCCAATGGTTCACACCCAATATAGACAATCACAGTATGATCAGTCTCTTGGCTTTGTCTCCTTTAATGTTGCCTGATAGTCTGGGGAATCTTGAATATGGCATCTGTTGATGCACAAGGGGGAAAAACAGTGTGCCTAGTACACACAATTACTTTACTAGCACTGTGAGACCCAATAAAAACATTTATTTGACCATTAATATCACCGTCTCCCCATGAGAGTAAATGGGTTAAAGGTGTCTGAACATTTGGTTCATGTTAGTGAACTTGAAAACTTATGTGCCTTAAAAACATTCTCAATTAGAGTTTGCTTAATATAACATACCTTTCAAATATACTGTAGGGCATTTTCCCACAGAGTATTTGTTATTTTCAAAGAAGAATTTTGATTGAAATTGTAGTTTAAGGGCCGCTTCCCATTCGGATTTCGCGGCCCATCAACTCAATGTTTTATTTGAATATCGCGGTACATTACTTTGTTTATTGAATTTCTTTTCCAGTGCTAAATGTATAAATAAATAAATAAATAAATAAATAATAAATAACAATGAGAGATTACTAGGAGATATAAATAGAAGTAAATAAGAATCGCTATATGTACAAGTTCGTAAGTCTCTTTTTGGTTTTTGGTTAAGTTATACTGGTAAATATGAGTTCACTGTAATCGCGTGTATGATTCCTTTGTCTTGGTACCCCTTTGAACGCACAAAGCCGTCCAGAAAAAACTGGGAGAACCATGGGCGTAAGGACGCCCTTGGGAACAGGGTTCCAAAGAAGAATATGGGAAACTGTGCTTTTACAGCTAATCTTGTTTAGAATCAAAACATGCATGAATAAACTTTAGTGGATTATATCCCAATCTCTTCATGTAAATGCTTCCCTGTCAGATGTGACAGTACTTCTATTAGAATGATTGAATACTCAAGTTCTTGATTGAATCTAGCACATTAACCTGATTGAAACAGATTGCTCATTTCAGTATTGATATTTGAATTTGCTAAATAGGTAAGCAATAATACCTGTAGGTTGATTGCAAAATTTTAAGGTGGGGTAGTTTGTTTACTTTAGCTGTTAAGGTATGTTTATTCAAGTGAGAGGCTTTTAATGTCAATTAGGGATTAATCATAAAAGTGACAATTTAATAACACAGCATCATGTTCATACAATTACTGAGAGCTTTTTTTGAATGTTTATTACAAGACCGGTTACATTTTTAGCATTTTATACAATATGGAAGTCATTTATTAGAATCTAGTTAAACTTTCAACAGTAACTTACAAGTTCATCCAAGGCAGAAATAAAGTTGATAAATACTAGACTTTCGTCAGGAGACTTCATTATCTTTGATCTTATTATCTCCAAACAAACAATAGCTCGCTCCCATACAGCACTACCCCACTCTGAAACAGCAGGTGTGAACAACAAAAACAGCTACATATATAACGATCAATCAACAGGTAGATCAAAGTTAAACTCCAGCTGAGTGTGAGTAGAACTCGGCCCCACAACTCTGATTGGTCAAGGGGTGAACAGCTTATAAAAGAACAGCGCTCTAAGGTTCGGTATCATTTCTGATTTTCTTATATCTCAACAAGTAACCCACATAACCAAATAGCCATGTCTGGACCAGTGTTTGTATCCCATACTAGGCCAACGAATGCAGGAACAACAGAGGACACTTTCAAGTATCTCTGGGACTCTATTGATGAAGTGACCAATGACTGCAATTATCAGAATGTAAATATGACCACACTGGAAGACTTCCATTTTGACCAGGAGAGTAACTCAAGTTTGGAGGAAGACCAAATACCAACAGAAGATTGTATCTCTGAAATGCTCTGTTCAATTGTCCCAGAAAGACAGTCACCTGTTGTTGACAGTTCTGTGACCAGCTCCTCCTCCTCTCCAGCATACAACCACCACCAGTCTCCGGCTCATGCTGTCCCTTCAGACACCCAATATCCTGGAGATTATGGTTTTGAAATATCTTTCTCTCCGCCGGCCAGAGAAACCAAGTCGACAACTTGGACTTATTCGAATCAGCTAAAGAAGCTGTATGTACGAATGGCGAGCTCTTGTCCAGTCCAATTCAAGACATCTCAACCTCCCCCACCAGGCAGTGTCATCCGAGCCATGCCGATCTACATGAAGCCAGAACATGTCCAGGAGTCTGTAACCAGATGTCCTAATCACGCCACAAGTAAGGACCTCAACCTGAACCACCCAGCTCCCAGTCATCTTGTTAGATGTGAACATCCCTATTCTCAGTATGAGGACAATCCATACAATAGCAGACAAAGTGTGCTCGTCCCTTATGAGGAGGCACAACCTGGCTCCCAGTGGCTGATCAACCTATATCAGTTCATGTGTCTGGGATCATGTGTGGGAGGACCTAACAGAAGACCACTGCAGATTGTGTTCACTTTAGAGAAGGACAACATAGTTCTTGGACGGATGGCTGTGGAAGTCCGGATTTGTGCTTGTCCTGGACGCGACAAGAAAGCAGATGAAAAGCCATTTCTCCCCAGACAGGCTTATACCAACCAGACAAAGAATGGGCAACAGAAGAGAAAGAGAGAGAATGAAAATACTGACACTTTTACACTAACAGTCAATGGAAGAGCAAATTATGAATTGTTGTGCAGAATTCGGGACTCTCTAGAACTAACAGCTCTTTTATCTCAACAGCAAATTGATTGCTACAGGCAAAACCAGGTGGTAATACCAAAACAATGTACAGGGAATGTACAAAGTGGACCACCAAGCAAAGTATTCATCTCAACACCAAACATGTCCAACTTACAAGCAGTTCAGTAAAGAGACGAATCAAATTTAACTATTGAATCTATGAACTTCTAGCTCGATAAGGTACTGTTGACTGTGCAATGTACCAACCATTATTGATGGACCATGTGCTGTTATTATATTGTTACTATTTTGTTTTATGTTTTTTGTACACAACTATTTATGACTATAACAATTAAAGAATTCATGATACTTTATAAAAAAGTTGTTTCTGCTTTCTTCTTGTATCATCAACATTACACAACATCTCAAATGTTATTAACGATCCAAATGCATACATATATGTCACAGAATTATGGTAATCCCTCTAATAATTCAATCCGGTTTAAATATTCAATCACCTCCAATTTCGAGGAAAAATTCAACAGGTGGTTCTAATAAATTGGATCATCCTTTAAAGTGATTGAAATAAGGAAGAAAAATGTATTTTTTTTTTTTGCTTGACTTCAAACTGTTTTGCCAACTTACCAGTTCTGCTAAATTTTATCACTCCCAGATTTTATATTGGTTATTTCACTTCCCGTGATTGAACTATTAGAGGGTTTACCATAGTGTATTGATGATAAAGAATTCATCTGTAGGGAACTTTGATCTCCTAAGAGACTGGTCACATGAAATCCGGCATTCATTAGCGAATCCGAATATAAGCTATGTTTCAGGACAAAATTTCATGGCATTTTTTCCTGTAGCATCGTTGTTACACAACAATCTCCTGCAGTCATAGTGCTACATGTACCAACAATCATAAACAAACCTATGGTTTTAGAAAATCCTAGCCATTTCATTTTCAAACTGATAGCTCAAGACAGCCCGATTTAATTTAGAAGTGATAATAATTGGGCATGGGGATGCCCACTAACCAAAAATACGAAACTAACCAGTCATGCCAGTTGCCTCTGCATTTTTGAAAATGAAATCCCACTCAGATCTGATAAGAAATCCTGATAAGATGCTAAAATGAATCCATCAGTGCTTAACATTGTGAGACTTGTGTCAACAGTTAATCTCCAATATTGTTCTCCAAGGCTGCATGCTATTCAAGAAAATATTCCAATAAATTTTATTCACTTCATTGATTAATTAATTATATTCTTCGCCTCTAAAATGTTTGCATTCGCAATTGTCCAAGTAATTTTGAAATGAAACCTGACAAATCATTCTTGAATACTTTAAAATATTTCATTCAATTTAATAGCAAGGAACTTCTGTTTCTGATGTCTGCAGTCTATATGTCTGCCCGTACGAACCATCTGCTGATGTGTTGGAAGCACAATACACGAACTTTGGATTCTAACTTTTATAGGGTCATATGTCCTGTCTGAAATGCTTTGTCAGTACAGTATCGCCCTTTGCTGATTGAAACTGATCTGCTTAGACAACGTATATTCTGAAATCCCTCGTCTTGTCTGTTTAGATTAAAGTGGACAAATAAAGACAATTCCTACGGATGACAGCCAATATAGAGATTCACATCATCGGTCTTTTGTCTCTTCTAAAGTCTGATGGTCTGGGGGATCTTTAAAAAAGCTGTCTGTTGATAAACATGGAGACACATGGTGTGATCAGTAACACAATAGTTTAATATGCCATCATGACTATCAGATCAAATATAGTTCCAACGGTTCACACCCAATATAGACAATGACAGTATGATCAGTCTCTTGGCTTTGTCTCCTTTAATGTTGCCTGATAGTCTGGGGAATCTTGAATATGGCGGTCTGTTGATGTACAAGGGGGAAAAACAGTGTGACTAGTACACACAATTACTTTACTAGCACTGTGAGACCCAATAAAAACATTTATTTGACCATTAATATCACGGTCTCCCCATGAGAGTACATGGGTTAAAGCAGGGTTCGTACACAATGGAGGCCCCAGTTTTCAAGGTCTTTTCAAGGTAATAATTCCTGTTTTCAAGGTATACACTTTTTATGTAATAAAGGAATACAGGCAAATTTTTTGAGTTTTCTTACCTTTTTTCACTTTTACTAATGACTTGCTGAGATATTATTGTTCATACTTAACATTGTCATGCATTGACGATACGCTGCCTATTAAATTTCAAATATGACACTTATGTTAAAGATGTGTGATAGTCTGATGTTTCTGTCACATTAAAATGTTCGTGATGTCTTGTGGATAGCCTATTTATTCACACACCGTCACCGATGTGGCGTTCTCTGAGCCTTGCAGTCCGTAATTGGGCTACTGGTCCTCGTGATCCGTCTTAAATTTCCATACTGCTGATATGTGTTTTGCCACGCATGTGGGAAGTCAAGGCTGACTCGCCCATTTTGCCGACATCAAAATCTTTCTTACACACACCAAACCCAGCTTTGCGTTTATCTGCATGCTGGCAAAGCCAGTCCTTATACTTGTCATCCTTTAGCCAATTTGTATTGAAAAGGCACACCATTTCCACAATAGCAGATGATGTTCAATGTCAAAAACAAAACAATTTTCAAAAGCCGCCAAAAACCACTTCGTTCTGCTGGACCTGTCGGAAACCCGAAAAATATTCATTCGGCATTCAAAACTCAATGGACATATGAGGGTTCGCGATGTAGCGGGCCCACGGGGTCAGGTGACATTATACATATTCAGTGCGCAGATGCGGTGACCGAGATTCATACAGTCGGGAATCCGCCGCTCACTTACGAGAGCATACATCAAGTGAGGTTTCTGATTTCCAAGGAGAACCTGTATACCGTGGATAGTCTCCCTTTACACAGCGTGACAACCATTTGTGAAAATAATCATACGGTCATAATCGGGGCTTATTTTTGCTAACGGATGACAAAGGACGATACAACATTCATTCAACTTTATACAATTGACAACAACACGCTAAGAATTCCCGTTTTCAAGGCCTTTTCAAGGTACATGGCCCGATTTCCCATTTTTCAAGGCATTTCAAGGCCTTGAATTTTAAATTGTCATTTTCAAGGCAATTCAAGATTTTCAAGGTAGTGTGCGAACCATGTTAAAGGTGTCTGAACATTTGGTTCATGTTAGTGAACTTGAAAACTTATACGCCTTAAAAACATTCTCAACTAGAGTTTGCTTAATATAACATACCTTTCAAATATACTGTTGAGCATTTTCCCAAAGAGTATTTGTTCTTTTCAAAGAAGAATATGGGAAACTGTGCTTTTACAGCTAATCTTGTTTACAATCAAAACATGCATGAATAATCTTTAGTGGATTATATCCCAATCTCTTCATGTAAATGCTTCCCTGTCAGATGTGACAGTACTTCTATTAGAATGATTGAATACTCAAGTTCCTGATTGAATCTAGCACATTAACCTGATTGAAACAGATTGCTCATTTCAGTATTGATATTTGAATTTGCTAAATAGGTAAGCAATAATACCTGTAGGTTGATTGCAAAATTTTTAGGTGGGGTAGTTTGTTTAGTTTAGCTGTTAAGGTATGTTTATTCAAGTGAGAGGCTTTTAATGTCAATTAGGGATTAATCATAAAAGTGACAATTTAATAACACAGCATCATGTTCATACAATTACTGAGAGCTTTTTTTGAATGTTTATTACAAGACAGGTTACATTTTTAGTATTTTATACAATATGGAAGCCATTTATTAGAATCTAGTTAAACTTTCAACAGTAACTTACAAGTTCATCCAAGGCAGAAATAAAGTTGATAAACACTAGACTTTCGTCAGGAGACTTCATTATCTTTGATCTTATTATCTCCAAACAAACAATAGCTCGCTCCCATACAGCACTACCCCACTCCGAAACAGCAGGTGTGAACAACAAAAACAGCTACATATATAACGATCAATCAACAGGTAGATCAAAGTTAAACTCCAGCTGAGTGTGAGTAGAACTCGGCCCCACAACTGTGATTGGTCAAGGGGTGAACAGCTTATAAAAGAACAGCGCTCTAAGGTTCGGTATCATTTCTGATTTTCTTATATCTCAACAAGTAACCCACATAACCAAATAGCCATGTCTGGACCAGTGTTTGTATCCCATACTAGGCCAACGAATGCAGGAACAACAGAGGACACTTTCAAGTATCTCTGGGACTCTATTGATGAAGTGACCAATGACTGCAATTATCAGAATGTAAATATGACCACACTGGAAGACTTCCATTTTGACCAGGAGAGTAACTCAAGTTTGGAGGAAGACCAAATACCAACAGAAGATTGTATCTCTGAAATGCTCTGTTCAATTGTCCCAGAAAGACAGTCACCTGTTGTTGACAGTTCTGTGACCAGCTCCTCCTCCTCTCCAGCATACAACCACCACCAGTCTCCGGCTCATGCTGTCCCTTCAGACACCCAATATCCTGGAGATTATGGTTTTGAAATATCTTTCTCTCCGCCGGCCAGAGAAACCAAGTCGACAACTTGGACTTATTCGAATCAGCTAAAGAAGCTGTATGTACGAATGGCGAGCTCTTGTCCAGTCCAATTCAAGACATCTCAACCTCCCCCGCCAGGCAGTGTCATCCGAGCCATGCCGATCTACATGAAGCCAGAACATGTCCAGGAGTCTGTAACCAGATGTCCTAATCACGCCACAAGTAAGGACCTCAACCTGAACCACCCAGCTCCCAGTCATCTTGTTAGATGTGAACATCCCTATTCTCAGTATGAGGACAATCCATACAATAGCAGACAAAGTGTGCTCGTCCCTTATGAGGAGGCACAACCTGGCTCCCAGTGGCTGATCAACCTATATCAGTTCATGTGTCTGGGATCATGTGTGGGAGGACCTAACAGAAGACCACTGCAGATTGTGTTCACTTTAGAGAAGGACAACATAGTTCTTGGACGGATGGCTGTGGAAGTCCGGATTTGTGCTTGTCCTGGACGCGACAAGAAAGCAGATGAAAAGCCATTTCTCCCCAGACAGGCTTATACCAACCAGACAAAGAATGGGCAACAGAAGAGAAAGAGAGAGAATGAAAATACTGACACTTTTACACTAACAGTCAATGGAAGAGCAAATTATGAATTGTTGTGCAGAATTCGGGACTCTCTAGAACTAACAGCTCTTTTATCTCAACAGCAAATTGATTGCTACAGGCAAAACCAGGTGGTAATACCAAAACAATGTACAGGGAATGTACAAAGTGGACCACCAAGCAAAGTATTCATCTCAACACCAAACATGTCCAACTTACAAGCAGTTCAGTAAAGAGACGAATCAAATTTAACTATTGAATCTATGAACTTCTAGCTCGATAAGGTACTGTTGACTGTGCAATGTACCAACCATTATTGATGGACCATGTGCTGTTATTATATTGTTACTATTTTGTTTTATGTTTTTTGTACACAACTATTTATGACTATAACAATTAAAGAATTCATGATACTTTATAAAAAAGTTGTTTCTGCTTTCTTCTTGTATCATCAACATTACACAACATCTCAAATGTTATTAACGATCCAAATGCATACATATATGTCACAGAATTATGGTAATCCCTCTAATAATTCAATCCGGTTTAAATATTCAATCACCTCCAATTTCGAGGAAAAATTCAACAGGTGGTTCTAATAAATTGGATCATCCTTTAAAGTGATTGAAATAAGGAAGAAAAATGTAATTTTTTTTTTGCTTGACTTCAAACTGTTTTGCCAATTTACCAGTTCTGCTAAATTTTATCACTCCCAGATTTTATATTGGTTATTTCACTTCCCGTGATTGAACTATTAGAGGGTTTACCATAGTGTATTGATGATAAAGAATTCATCTGTAGGGAACTTTGATCTCCTAAGAGACTGGTCACATGAAATCCGGCATTCATTAGCGAATCCGAATATAAGCTATGTTTCAGGACAAAATTTCATGGCATTTTTTCCTGTAGCATCGTTGTTACACAACAATCTCCTGCAGTCATAGTGCTACATGTACCAACAATCATAAACAAACCTATGGTTTTAGAAAATCCTAGCCATTTCATTTTCAAACTGATAGCTCAAGACAGCCCGATTTAATTTAGAAGTGATAATAATTGGGCCTGGGGATGCCCACTAACCAAAAATACGAAACTAACCAGTCATGCCAGTTGCCTCTGCATTTTTGAAAATGAAATCCCACTCAGATCTGATAAGAAATCCTGATAAGATGCTAAAATGAATCCATCATTGCTTAACATTGTGAGAATTGTGTGTCAACAGTTAATCTCCAATATTGTTCTCCAAGGCTGCATGCTATTCAAGAAAATATTCCAATAAATTTTATTCACTTCATTGATTAATTAATTATTTTCTTCGCCTCTAAAATGTTTGCATTTGCAATTGTCCAAGTAATCTTGAAATGAAACCTGACAAATCATTCTTGAAGAAGTCCCTTGGTTTTCACATCAAATAAAATACTTTAAAATATTTCATTCAATTTAAAAGCAAGGAACTTCTGTTTCTGATGTCTGCAGTCTATATGTCTGCCCATACGAACCACTTGCTGATGTGTTGGAAGCACAATACACTAATTTTGGATTCTAACTTTTATAGGGTCATATGTCCTGTCTGAAATGCTTTGTCAGTACAGTATCGCCCTTTGCTGATTGAAACTGATCTGCTTAGACAACGTATATTCTGAAATCCCTCATCTTGTCTGTTTAGATTAAAGTGGACAAATAAAGACAATTCCTACGGATGACAGCCAATATAGCGATTCACATCATCGGTCTGTTGTCTCTTCTAAAGTTTGATGGTCTGAAGGATCTTTAAAAAAGCTGTCTGTTGATAAACATGGAGACACATGGTGTGATCAGTAACACAATAGTTTAATATGCCATCATTACTATCAGATCAAATATAGTTCCAATGGTTCACACCCAATATAGACAATCACAGTATGATCAGTCTCTTGGCTTTGTCTCCTTTAATGTTGCCTGATAGTCTGGGGAATCTTGAATATGGCGGTATGTTGATGTACAAGGGGGAAAAACAGTGTGACTAGTACACACAATTACTTTACTAGCACTGTGAGACCCAATAAAAACATTTATTTGACCATTAATATCACGGTCTCCCCATGAGAGTACATGGGTTAAAGGTGTCTGAACATTTGGTTCATGTTAGTGAACTTGAAAACTTATACGCCTTAAAAACATTCTCAACTAGAGTTTGCTTAATATAACATACCTTTCAAATATACTGTTGAGCATTTTCCCAAAGAGTATTTGTTCTTTTCAAAGAAAAATATGGGAAACTGTGCTTTTACAGCTAATCTTGTTTACAATCAAAACATGCATGAATAATCTTTAGTGGATTATATCTCAATCTCTTCATGTAAATGCTTCCCTGTCAGATGTGACAGTACTTCTATTAGAATGATTGAATACTCAAGTTCCTGATTGAATCTAGCACATTAACCTGATTGAAACAGATTGCTCATTTCAGTATTGATATTTGAATTTGCTAAATAGGTAAGCAATAATACCTGTAGGTTGATTGCAAAATTTTAAGGTGGGGTAGTTTGTTTAGTTTAGCTGTTAAGGTATGTTTATTCAAGTGAGAGGCTTTTAATGTCAATTAGGGATTAATCATAAAAGTGACAATTTAATAAAACAGCATCATGTTCATACAATTACTGAGAGCTTTTTCTGAATGTTTATTACAAGACAGGTTACATTTTTAGCATTTTATACAATATGGAAGCCATTTATTAGAATCTAGTTAAACTTTCAACAGTAACTTACAAGTTCATCCAAGGCAGAAATAAAGTTGATAAACACTAGACTTTCGTCAGGAGACTTCATTATCTTTGATCTTATTATCTCCAAACAAACAATAGCTCGCTCCCATACAGCACTACCCCACTCCGAAACAGCAGGTGTGAACAACAAAAACAGCTACATATATAACGATCAATCAACAGGTAGATCAAAGTTAAACTCCAGCTGAGTGTGAGTAGAACTCGGCCCCACAACTCTGATTGGTCAAGGGGTGAACAGCTTATAAAAGAACAGCGCTCTAAGGTTCGGTATCATTTCTGATTTTCTTATATCTCAACAAGTAACCCACATAACCAAATAGCCATGTCTGGACCAGTGTTTGTATCCCATACTAGGCCAACGAATGCAGGAACAACAGAGGACACTTTCAAGTATCTCTGGGACTCTATTGATGAAGTGACCAATGACTGCAACTATCAGAATGTAAACATGACCACACTGGAAGACTTCCATTTTGACCAGGAGAGTAACTCAAGTTTGGAGGAAGACCAAATACCAACAGAAGATTGTATCTCTGAAATGCTCTGTTCAATTGTCCCAGAAAGACAGTCACCTGTTGTTGACAGTTCTGTGACCAGCTCCTCCTCCTCTCCAGCATACAACCACCACCAGTCTCCGGCTCATGCTGTCCCTTCAGACACCCAATATCCTGGAGATTATGGTTTTGAAATATCTTTCTCTCCGCCGGCCAGAGAAACCAAGTCGACAACTTGGACTTATTCGAATCAGCTAAAGAAGCTGTATGTACGAATGGCGAGCTCTTGTCCAGTCCAATTCAAGACATCTCAACCTCCCCCGCCAGGCAGTGTCATCCGAGCCATGCCGGTCTACATGAAGCCAGAACATGTCCAGGAGTCTGTAACCAGATGTCCTAATCACGCCACAAGTAAGGACCTCAACCTGAACCACCCAGCTCCCAGTCATCTTGTTAGATGTGAACATCCCTATTCTCAGTATGAGGACAATCCATACAATAGCAGACAAAGTGTGCTCGTCCCTTATGAGGAGGCACAACCTGGCTCCCAGTGGCTGATCAACCTATATCAGTTCATGTGTCTGGGATCATGTGTGGGAGGACCTAACAGAAGACCACTGCAGATTGTGTTCACTTTAGAGAAGGACAACATAGTTCTTGGACGGATGGCTGTGGAAGTCCGGATTTGTGCTTGTCCTGGACGCGACAAGAAAGCAGATGAAAAGCCATTTCTCCCCAGACAGGCTTATACCAACCAGACAAAGAATGGGCAACAGAAGAGAAAGAGAGAGAATGAAAATACTGACACTTTTACACTAACAGTCAATGGAAGAGCAAATTATGAATTGTTGTGCAGAATCGGGACTCTCTAGAACTAACAGCTCTTTTATCTCAACAGCAAATTGATTGCTACAGGCAAAACCAGGTGGTAATACCAAAACAATGTACAGGGAATGTACAAAGTGGACCACCAAGCAAAGTATTCATCTCAACACCAAACATGTCCAACTTACAAGCAGTTCAGTAAAGAGACGAATCAAATTTAACTATTGAATCTATGAACTTCTAGCTCGATAAGGTACTGTTGACTGTGCAATGTACCAACCATTATTGATGGACCATGTGCTGTTATTATATTGTTACTATTTTGTTTTATGTTTTTTGTACACAACTATTTATGACTATAACAATTAAAGAATTCATGATACTTTATAAAAAAGTTGTTTCTGCTTTCTTCTTGTATCATCAACATTACACAACATCTCAAATGTTATTAACGATCCAAATGCATACATATATGTCACAGAATTATGGTAATCCCTCTAATAATTCAATCCGGTTTAAATATTCAATCACCTCCAATTTCGAGGAAAAATTCAACAGGTGGTTCTAATAAATTGGATCATCCTTTAAAGTGATTGAAATAAGGAAGAAAAATGTAATTTTTTTTTTTGCTTGACTTCAAACTGTTTTGCCAACTTACCAGTTCTGCTAAATTTTATCACTCCCAGATTTTATATTGGTTATTTCACTTCCCGTGATTGAACTATTAGAGGGTTTACCATAGTGTATTGATGATAAAGAATTCATCTGTAGGGAACTTTGATCTCCTAAGAGACTGGTCACATGAAATCCGGCATTCATTAGCGAATCCGAATATAAGCTATGTTTCAGGACAAAATTTCATGGCATTTTTTCCTGTAGCATCGTTGTTACACAACAATCTCCTGCAGTCATAGTGCTACATGTACCAACAATCATAAACAAACCTATGGTTTTAGAAAATCCTAGCCATTTCATTTTCAAACTGATAGCTCAAGACAGCCCGATTTAATTTAGAAGTGATAATAATTGGGCCTGGGGATGCCCACTAACCAAAAATACGAAACTAACCAGTCATGCCAGTTGCCTCTGCATTTTTGAAAATGAAATCCCACTCAGATCTGATAAGAAATCCTGATAAGATGCTAAAATGAATCCATCATTGCTTAACATTGTGAGAATTGTGTGTCAACAGTTAATCTCCAATATTGTTCTCCAAGGCTGCATGCTATTCAAGAAAATATTCCAATAAATTTTATTCACTTCATTGATTAATTAATTATTTTCTTCGCCTCTAAAATGTTTGCATTTGCAATTGTCCAAGTAATCTTGAAATGAAACCTGACAAATCATTCTTGAAGAAGTCCCTTGGTTTTCACATCAAATAAAATACTTTAAAATATTTCATTCAATTTAAAAGCAAGGAACTTCTGTTTCTGATGTCTGCAGTCTATATGTCTGCCCGTACGAACCATCTGCTGATGTGTTGGAAGCACAATACACTAACTTTGGATTCTAACTTTTATAGGGTCATATGTCCTGTCTGAAATGCTTTGTCAGTACAGTATCGCCCTTTGCTGATTGAAACTGATCTGCTTAGACAACGTATATTCTGAAATCCCTCGTCTTGTCTGTTTAGATTAAAGTGGACAAATAAAGACAATTCCTACGGATGACAGCCAATATAGAGATTCACATCATCGGTCTCTTGTCTCTTCTAAAGTCTGATGGTCTGGGGGATCTTTAAAAAAGCTGTCTGTTGATAAACATGGAGACACATGGTGTGATCAGTAACACAATAGTTTAATATGCCATCATTACTATCAGATCAAATATAGTTCCAATGGTTCACACCCAATATAGACAATCACAGTATGATCAGTCTCTTGGCTTTGTCTCCTTTAATGTTGCCTGATAGTCTGGGGAATCTTGAATATGGCGGTCTGTTGATGTACAAGGGGGAAAAACAGTGTGACTAGTACACACAATTACTTTACTAGCACTGTGAGACCCAATAAAAACATTTATTTGACCATTAATATCACGGTCTCCCCATGAGAGTACATGGGTTAAAGGTGTCTGAACATTTGGTTCATGTTAGTGAACTTGAAAACTTATGTGCCTTAAAAACATTCTCAACTAGAGTTTGCTTAATATAACATACCTTTCAAATATACTGTTGAGCATTTTCCCAAAGAGTATTTGTTCTTTTCAAAGAAAAATATGGGAAACTGTGCTTTTACAGCTAATCTTGTTTACAATCAAAACATGCATGAATAATCTTTAGTGGATTATATCCCAATCTCTTCATGTAAATGCTTCCCTGTCAGATCTGACAGTACTTCTATTAGAATGATTGAATACTCAAGTTCCTGATTGAATCTAGCACATTAACCTGATTGAAACAGATTGCTCATTTCAGTATTGATATTTGAATTTGCTAAATAGGTAAGCAATAATACCTGTAGGTTGATTGCAAAATTTTAAGGTGGGGTAGTTTGTTTAGTTTAGCTGTTAAGGTATGTTTATTCAAGTGAGAGGCTTTTAATGTCAATTAGGGATTAATCATAAAAGTGACAATTTAATAACACAGCATCATGTTCATACAATTACTGAGAGCTTTTTTTGAATGTTTATTACAAGACAGGTTACATTTTTAGCATTTTATACAATATGGAAGCCATTTATTAGAATCTAGTTAAACTTTCAACAGTAACTTACAAGTTCATCCAAGGCAGAAATAAAGTTGATAAACACTAGACTTTCGTCAGGAGACTTCATTATCTTTGATCTTATTATCTCCAAACAAACAATAGCTCGCTCCCATACAGCACTACCCCACTCCGAAACAGCAGGTGTGAACAACAAAAACAGCTACATATATAACGATCAATCAACAGGTAGATCAAAGTTAAACTCCAGCTGAGTGTGAGTAGAACTCGGCCCCACAACTGTGATTGGTCAAGGGGTGAACAGCTTATAAAAGAACAGCGCTCTAAGGTTCGGTATCATTTCTGATTTTCTTATATCTCAACAAGTAACCCACATAACCAAATAGCCATGTCTGGACCAGTGTTTGTATCCCATACTAGGCCAACGAATGCAGGAACAACAGAGGACACTTTCAAGTATCTCTGGGACTCTATTGATGAAGTGACCAATGACTGCAATTATCAGAATGTAAATATGACCACACTGGAAGACTTCCATTTTGACCAGGAGAGTAACTCAAGTTTGGAGGAAGACCAAATACCAACAGAAGATTGTATCTCTGAAATGCTCTGTTCAATTGTCCCAGAAAGACAGTCACCTGTTGTTGACAGTTCTGTGACCAGCTCCTCCTCCTCTCCAGCATACAACCACCACCAGTCTCCGGCTCATGCTGTCCCTTCAGACACCCAATATCCTGGAGATTATGGTTTTGAAATATCTTTCTCTCCGCCGGCCAGAGAAACCAAGTCGACAACTTGGACTTATTCGAATCAGCTAAAGAAGCTGTATGTACGAATGGCGAGCTCTTGTCCAGTCCAATTCAAGACATCTCAACCTCCCCCGCCAGGCAGTGTCATCCGAGCCATGCCGGTCTACATGAAGCCAGAACATGTCCAGGAGTCTGTAACCAGATGTCCTAATCACGCCACAAGTAAGGACCTCAACCTGAACCACCCAGCTCCCAGTCATCTTGTTAGATGTGAACATCCCTATTCTCAGTATGAGGACAATCCATACAATAGCAGACAAAGTGTGCTCGTCCCTTATGAGGAGGCACAACCTGGCTCCCAGTGGCTGATCAACCTATATCAGCTCATGTGTCTGGGATCATGTGTGGGAGGACCTAACAGAAGACCACTGCAGATTGTGTTCACTTTAGAGAAGGACAACATAGTTCTTGGACGGATGGCTGTGGAAGTCCGGATTTGTGCTTGTCCTGGGCGCGACAAGAAAGCAGATGAAAAGCCATTTCTCCCCAGACAGGCTTATACCAACCAGACAAAGAATGGGCAACAGAAGAGAAAGAGAGAGAATGAAAATACTGACACTTTTACACTAACAGTCAATGGAAGAGCAAATTATGAATTGTTGTGCAGAATTCGGGACTCTCTAGAACTAACAGCTCTTTTATCTCAACAGCAAATTGATTGCTACAGGCAAAACCAGGTGGTAATACCAAAACAATGTACAGGGAATGTACAAAGTGGACCACCAAGCAAAGTATTCATCTCAACACCAAGCATGTCCAACTTACAAGCAGTTCAGTAAAGAGACGAATCAAATTTAACTATTGAATCTATGAACTTCTAGCTCGATAAGGTACTGTTGACTGTGCAATGTACCAACCATTATTGATGGACCATGTGCTGTTATTATATTGTTACTATTTTGTTTTGTTATGTTTGTTGTACACAACTATTTATGACTATAACAATTAAAGAATTCATGATACTTTATAAAAAAGTTGTTTCTGCTTTCTTCTTGTATCATCAACATTACACAACATCTCAAATGTTATTAACGATCCAAATGCATAGAATTATGGTAATCCCTCTAGTAATTTAATCCGGTTTAAATATTCAATCACCTCCAATTTCGAGGAAAAATTCAACAGGTGGTTCTAATAAATTGGATCATCCTTTAAAGTGATTGAAATAAGGAAGAAATAATGTATTTTTTTTTGCTTGACTTCAAACTGTTTTGCCAACTTACCAGTTCTGCTAAATTTTATCACTCCCAGATTTTATAGTGGTTATTTCACTTCCTGTGATTGAACTATTAGAGGGTTTACCATAGTGTATTGATGATAAAGAATTCATCTGTAGGGAACTTTGATCTCCTAAGAGACTGGTCACATGAAATCCGGCATTCATTAGCGAATCCGAATATAAGCTATGTTTCAGGACAAAATTTCATGGCATTTTTTCCTGTAGCATCGTTGTTACAGAACAATCTCCTGCAGTCATAGTGCTACATGTACCAACAATCATAAACAAACCTATGGTTTTAGAAAATCCTAGCCATTTCATTTTCAAACTGATAGCTCAAGACAGCACGATTTAATTTAGAAGTGATAATAATTGGGCCTGGGGATGCCCACTAACCAAAAATACGAAACTAACCAGTCATGCCAGTTGCCTCCGCATTTTTGAAAATGAAATCCCACTCAGATCTGATAAGAAATCCTGATAAGATGCTAAAATGAATCCATCATTGCTTAACATTGTGAGAATTGTGTGTCAACAGTTAATCTCCAGTATTGTTCTCCAAGGCTGCATGCTATTCAAGAAAATATTCCAATAAATTTTATTCACTTCATTGATTAATTAATTATTTTATTCGCCTCTAAAATGTTTGCATTTTCAATTGTCCAAGTAATCTTGAAATGAAATCTGACAAATGATTCTTGAAGAAGTCCCTTGCTTTTCACATGAAATAAAATACTTTAAAATATTTCATTCAATTTAAAAGCAAGGATCTTCTGTTTCTGATGTCTGCAGTGTATATGTCTGCCCGTACGAACCATCTGCTGATGTGTTGGAAGCACAACACACTAACTTCGGATTCTAACTACAATAGGGTCATACGTCCTGTCTGAAAAGCTTTGTCAGTACAGTATCGCCCTTTGCTGATTGAAACTGACCTGCTTAGACAACGTATATTCTGAAATCCCTCGTCTTGTCTGTTTAGATTAAAGTGGACAAATAAAGACAATTCCTACCGATGACAGCCAATATAGAGATTCGCATCATCAGTCTCTTGTCTCTTCTAAAGTCTGATGGTCTGGGGGATCTTTAAAAAAGCTGTCTGT